>JAJPUD010016121.1:0-35144 GCA_023553655.1 Myrmecobius fasciatus | reverse complement strand
AGACAGAGACAAACAGAGGGACAGAGATAAATAGAAAGAGAGAAGGAAGGAAAGAGAGAGAAAGAGAGGGAGAAACAGAGACAGAGAGACAGACAAAGAGGAGACAGGGAAAGAGAGAGAGATAAGAGACAAACAGAGGGACAGAGATAAATAGAAAGAGAGAGGGAAAGAAAGAGATAGACACAGAGGAAGAGACACAGATAGGGAGACAGAGAAAGCACTGGCCTGGGAGTCAACCTTACTTAGGTACAAGTGCCTCTGTGTCCCTGGTCATGTCCTTTAACCACCAGGAAACTCTCTAAAATTATTGTCGGAGGCAGCTGGGTTGCACAGTGGATAGAGCACCAGCCCTGAAGTTAGGAGGACCTGAGTTCAAATGTGGCCTCAGACACTTAACACTTCCTGGCTGTGTGACTCTGGGCAAGTCACTTAACCCCAACTGCCTCAGCAAAACAACAACCAAAAAAAAACTATTAAGTCAGAGAAAAGGTATCACTCTACGTTGGTTAAGGAAGTTTCTTCATCTGGAATTTCCTTAAGCCAATGAAATCCTTTATCTAATCTCTATCCCAAGGCCTTATAGGAGGTACTGGGGATGTTTTTTCCCTTTTGGTACAGAAATGTGATTTCATTAGCATTGGGAACTCTTAGTTTGGAAATTCCCCTCAGCGATACACACTGCAACTCATTGGTGGTTTATAGTCTTAGCACACTGCAGAGGCTTACCAGTGGTCACACTGTGTGCCATAAAGCAAAGCTGGCCCTCTCTTTGGCAACTGGGTAGGAGATGGATGCAGGGACACCCCTAAGACCTAGAAATAGATGAAAGTAAAAAAACAACATCTCTACCCACAAGCAATTTACATTCTCTTCAATGGAAAGAGCACTAACCTAAAAGTCAAGAGTCCTGGTTTCAGATCTTCCCTCTGTGTGATCTTAAGCAAGTCAGTTTACTCTTCTGTAAAATGATGAAGTTGGACCAACTTAGGTCCAATCTGAGGTCACTAACTGCTCTCAGTTGATGGTCCTATGAGCTTATGTCCTATGGCTCCTTGAGCCTCAGTTTCCCCATCTGCAAAATGAAAGGATAAGTCTAGATGATCTATGAGTATTCTTCTACCTCCAGATTTGGGCCCTATTGACTTATGTTCCTATTGGGAGGATATACACATGTCAATCAATCAACCAGATGCTTTATTAAGCATTTACTATGTGCCAGGTACTGTGCTGAGCCCTGAGGATATAAAGAGATGGCAAAACAGTCCCTATTCTCAAGGAACTTATATTGTAATGAGGAAGAAAGCACTTTATAAATGGGTACATTCAACAAGGGTACCGAGCAGACAGAAAATAACCTTGGAGGGACAGGAACTACTGGGGTGGGAAAGGTCACCAGGAGAAAGTGGTGTTTGAGCCAAGTCTTAAAGGAATCAAGGGATTCTGAGAGGCAGGGATGAGGAAGAAGAGCATTTCAGACTTAGAGGACAGACTTTCAAAGGCATGGAGCGGGGAGGAGTACTGTGTGTGAGGAGCAGCAGGTAAGGCAATATGGCAAGGTAGGAAGGATGTGGAAAGCATTATGGGCTAACCAGGGGATTTTATATTTGATCCTGGAGGTAATAGGGAGCCACTGAAGTTTCTGGAGGAAGGGGAGCGCATATGATTAAACTTATTACATAAAAATGACTTGGCAGCTGTGTATAAGATGGATCAGAGTGAGGAAAAATGGGAACTCAGCAGAAATATAGACAGGGTGCTCTAGGAAAATAAGAGAAAGGAAGGATACCTTTATCTGAAAGGCTCAGAGAAATCAGGAGATAGCATCGTGATAGAGCCTCAGAAAGAAAAGTTTTTGACCAGTAGAGATGTGGAGTACATGCCAGTTAAGGCAGGACAGCTTATACTTTCCAGAGCTTGTCAGGCCCCCTCTGTCTATTCTAGGGTGACTCCAGAATCACCCCTCCTTAAGAGGGAAAGCTAGCAGGGACACGTGAGTCGGATTCTGCTCCATAGTGATGGGATCCCAACCCTGAGGCAAAGATAGGTCTGGCCTACCTGGGGAAGGAGAGGACAGGATAAGTTAGGAGCATCTCTGGGCTCGGGCATTCATCCGAGAGGTGACCCCAAGGCCTTGCCAGCCACCTGCAGCTGGCAACACTGGTCCTGGCAATCAGGCAGAAGAAAAAGAGCCTGTCTCGAAAAAGCAGTTGACATGGTAGCAGGTTGCCTTGCAGATGGTTTCTAGTATGGCTAAGTGTTTAACTTTTTGTTTTATTTTGTTTTGTTTTAAATGGACTGGGAATGAAAAACTAGGCAGGTGTAATGGGATTCCAGCCCATTGCTGTGACCCTCCAATCACTTGTGTGCTGATTCTGCTTTTATTCTGCTTCCACTGCCTTTCTTTGTCTTACTTGGAGTTGGACTAAATGACCTCTGAGGTCTCTTCTAGGTCTAGAATAGTAATCCTATATCTCCTCACCTCCTTGGGCCTCAGTTTCCCCATCTGTAAAATGAAGGGGTTGATCAGATGGTTTCAGCTGGAGGCCTATGATCCTATGAATCACAAAGAAACTCTTATGCCCAAGGATTCTGCCCTAGGTCCTGAGAGAGTTGGACACAGCCTCCATGGACACGGGCCGGAAAACTTGGGGACCTTGGATCCAGAAAGGAAAGTATATAGGAATGAGGTCCTTGCAGTTCCAAATCTATATCCCTCTGTTTGAAAAGGCAGTGTTGCATAGTGGGAAGAGCATGGGAATCAGGGCAGCTGGTTCAAATCCTCGCTCTTCCACTTCCTGTGTGACTGGCCAAATCCCTGGGTCTCAATTTCCTCATCTGTAAAGTGAGAGAGTTAGACTAGAGACCTCTAAAGCCCTTTTTGGCTTAAGATTTAAGATCCCTTGATTCTAATTTATGTCTCCACTGTGTGCCTCGGTTTTCCCATCTGTCAAAAGGGTTGGACTAGAGGGCCTCTGGTTCCTTTGTGCTCTGAATCTGTGATTCTGTGATCCTATGAATATGATGCAGCCTCTTTTCTCTCTCTCCCTCTTTCTCTGTCCTGCTTTGCCTTTCTCTCTCTCTCTGTCTCTGTCTTTCTCCCCCACTCTCCTCCCCTCCCCGTGCGGGACCAGACTCAGACGCAGCTGGAACATGCTCGAATTGGAGAGCTAGAACAGAGCCTGCTGTTTGAGAAGGCACAGGCAGAAAAGCTGCTAAGAGAGTTAGAGGACAACCGGGTAAAGATGTCCCTCCCCCATCCCTCCAGCCCTGCCCTCCCCCCACACACCCCCTGCCTACCAAGTAGAACTTCTCCGGCCCCTCCCATTGCCATCCTCCTTTTTTTCCCCCTCCTGTGATTTCTTAATTATTGCTTTTTTTCATTCTTTTGGAAACAGTAGAGAAATGCAAGCAGGTCAAATTCATTGCAAAGGCTTTGTGCTTTTGGATGCTAGTGTTGATTTGTTTCTCTAATTTGAATTTATTTCTCAGCTTATCATCCCATTTTACCAGAAATCTCCAGGGTCTCAGTTTCCTTATCTGTAAAATGAAAGGAGTTGAACTCGATGATCACTGAGGTTCCCTGTCCATATGTAGGATTACACGATCCAAAGTGGGTCTCAGTTTCCTTGTCGTTAAAATAAGGTGACCCCCGAGGCCTTTTCTAGCTCTGGAGCCCGGATCCTGTGATCCCCTGGTCATGCTTTCTAGGGATGACCAACAGCCCTCCACTTCCCCCCTTCTCTCCCTTTCATCATCCCACACCTGTTCACGAATTCATTTTGCTTCCAAATATCACTTCCCATTTCTGATTCACGTCTTCAACTTGGAGCAATCTCTATCAGTGTCTCTCCTTTCTGGAGCTTAGAAAAGGGAAGAACTGAGTAAGGAATTGGCACAAAAGCTTCTCTGAGAGAAAAGAAAGAGAGAGTTTCTTCTTTGGAGTTCCCAGTTGGCTTCCAACAAGATGGTAGACCTAGGATCTGAGGGAGTGGTGGGAAGAAGGGCCTTCCAAAACAAGGGGGAAGGGGAGGGTGGCCATCTCTGACTGAGCATCAGATGTTATTGGAGAATGGGAAAGGAGGGAGGAATGAGTCCCACCAATTCCTAGAAGTCTCTCAGCTTCCTTCTAGGACCCAATGAGATGAGCAGTGTTGTAGGGGGTGACGTCTAGGGGACAGGACCAATGAAATCCACTAGAACTGAGTACCACATTTGGTCCTGGGAGATAGGATGGCCCATTCTGGGCTCCTTGCTTCCCACCGTCAGGCAGCAAGATAAGGTCACTAACAAACTTCCCTCCAAAAGTTGTCCTAAAAAACCTAGCTCTCTCTTCCTAGTGTTGTCTATGGCCTCAGTGCCTCAGCTTTCTAGCAGAGCTGGAACTAAGGAGAGACCTGGAGGGAAGCTGCACAACACCCAGAGATAATCTCCTTTACTTCTAGGAGAGCTGAAACTAAGAGTAGGCAATGAGGGAAACTTCCTATGGTGCAACACTTGAGGGGCAGGAGATAGAGATGCAAGAGAGGATGCTTTGAAAGGTTATACCTTATAAATAAATATAAATTAATATAATAAAATTATAATTAATAATTAATATTAAAATAATACAAATAATAATTAATATAATGAATTAATATAAATAAAAACACATATCTTTACTACCAGGTCATTCTACTCTTCATGTCAAGTAGACCTTTTCTGATAGTTGAGTCAAGTGTTACAGTAAAGGCTCCATGCTCTCTCCAGTAGACATGAACAGTTTTTCAGAGTGTTAGGTTGGAGGGACCAGTAATTTTCAAAACTTGCCTGACGCACATCGATCCCCTGACCCCCGAATCCTGCCTTCCAGCATTCATCCACCTTCCATCCACTGCCATGTTTTATTTATGTTGCTAATAACTGCTAACAGTCGATCCCTAATGGCCAAAACTCCTCCTTTTACCCCAGGGTAGTGGAGAAGCTCCCCTGGTTTTCAGGAGAGTGGTGGTGCTTGGGACTGGCCGGGAATACTGATTGAGCGCCTTTCCACCACCATTGTTTCTCTGGCTGCTGCTTGAGTTGAGAGAAATGTTGGGAAAGCACAATTTTTAAGATGCATGGGTATGTTTCTAGATGAGCCAGCTTCTTGCAGCCTTACCAAATCTGGCACTGATAGATCCTGCCATGAGTGCATCTTATTTATGTGACCTTGAAAAAGTCACTTATTCTGTGTCTCAGTTTCCAGATCTATGATCCTACAATATGTATATACACATAGAGAAATGTAGATACATTTATTAGAGTTATGGCAAAGAAGCAAGAAATGGCCCGTTTGTGGATTGGCTAGCTAGCTTTGGCCCGTTTGCGGATTGGCTAGCTAGCTTTGGCCCGTTTGCGGATTGGCTAGCTAGCTTTGGCCCGTTTGCGGATTGGCTAGCTAGCTTTGGCCCGTTTGCGGATTGGTGGGGCTCAGTTTCCCCAACACAAAGAAGGATTTGATTTAGGAATTTTAAAAGCACTCACCTCCAAATAAACTTAATTTTTAAAACTCTTAAAAGGAAGAAGGCATATTTTGGAGCTGGAATGCGGGGAATTAAATAGCAAACCCATTGAATTGGATTTTTTTTTAGCTTAATAATTTGAAGAAAGCATTCTCGTTTCTTTTCAAGATGAGATTTTAAAAAGTTAATTGTTTCTAACCTCATCCAATAAAAATGGGTCACAAGTGAATTATACTATATTTCAAGTCCTGAATCCAGCCTCTCTCTGAACATGGGCTGGCCTGTTTACATGCTGCTGGCCCTTTTCTGTACTTGGACAAAGGTAATCTACCAAGTGAAGCAAGTCACTCTCTGGACGTGTCCCCTTTTTGTACATAAGTGACACAGGAAGTCTCAAAGGGAAACGAGCAGTTAACCCTCGACATGAGCAGCCTGGGCTTGTGCCATCATCCTTGTGGTGAAAATGGGCTGATTTTCCAAGTCTCTGGGAGCTGATACCCTGGGGTAAAACTGGAAGTCAGGAGGGACTGTTCTATCCTCTCCATCTGATACACTTACCAATCTCCCTTTCTCACCAAGGACACCCCTAGTGTGCCCAAACACCCTGGCCTTAGTCCTCCCACCCCGTCCGCAGGGAAGGTCCCAACTGACAAGCGGTTCTCTCTGTTTCCAGATGACAACAGTGGCCGAGAAGTCGAGGATCCTGCAGCTGGAGGAGGAGCTGAGCCTTCGGCGTGGAGAGATCGAGGAGCTCCAGCAGTGCCTGCGACAAGCGGGCCCTGCAGACCCCTCGGACACCAGTCCGTCCTCCGAGGCCTTGCGGCTGCGGGAGCAGCTTCTGTCCGCCAGCAAAGAGCACCAGAAGGAGAGTGGGCTGCTCAAAGACAAGTACGAGAAAGCCCTGAAGGCCTACCAGCTCGAGGTGGAGAGGCTGAAGGCCACCAATGAGAAGTACGCCCAGGAGATCGTGGACCTGAAGCACAAAGTTCAACAGGCCACCAGTGAAAACATGGGGCTGATGGACAACTGGAAGTCCAAGCTGGACACGCTGGCTTCGGACCACCAGAAGTCCCTGGAGGACCTGAAGGCCACTCTCAACTCGGGCCCCAATACCCAGCACAAGGAGATCGTGGAGCTGAAGGCGGTGATGGAGAGCATCAAGCTCGAGCACCAGCTGGAGCTGGGCAACCTGCGCGCCAAGCACGACATCGAGACCGCCGTCCTGGCCAAGGAGAAGGAGAGCCTCCTCGTGAAGCTGGAGCAGGCCCGCGAGGAGCTGGAGGAGGTGCGTCTCCACTGGAAAGCCCAGCTGGAAGCCAGGTCCAACCAGCACCTGCTGGAGCTGCAGGAGGCCAAGGATCAGTGCAGGGACGCTGAGCTGAGGGCCCGAGAACTCGGCAAGCTGGATGGAGAGTGCAAGGAGCAAGCCCAGGCCATAGATTTCTTGAAGGAGCAGATCTCCCTGGCGGAGAAAAAGATGTTGGACTATGAGGCGTTGCAGAGGACGGAGGCCCAGAGCAAACAGGAAATCCAAAGGTTACAGGAAAAACTCTTGGTGACAGAAAACAAACTCCAGGCCATGGAATCCCTCTGCTCTTCTCAGCACTCTGATGTAGGCTTGGATGAGGGGCTTGGGTCTTCCTTTCTTTCTCTGGTGGGGCTGGCCTGGGGGGGAGGCTTTTGCAAGACAGATACAAGGCTGGGAATAAGGGATAGAGACCAGACCTGGAGCTTCTTTGGTACATGGTACGTGTTCTGTGGTACAGACGAAGTAACTCCCTCTACCAATGCAGATTGGCCCCTTCTGTGCCACTTATAATTTTAGCCAGTTGCCTAGAGCACCAAGAGGGTAGGTGACACAACCAATACGTGTCAGAGGTAAGTCTTGAGCCAAGGATGGCTTCCTCGGATGGCTCCCCTTGGGATGGCTCCCTAAGATGGCCTCCTGAGATGGTTCCCTTGGGTGGCCCCCCTTGGGATGGCTCCCTGGGATGACTTCCTAGGATGCCCCCCCCCTGGGATTGCTATAATCCCATAATCCTGTAATCCTTTATTTCTCATCTACCTCTCCCATTTTACAGAGGAGGAAACCAAAACCTGGGCTCTTTCTCCTGGACCATGTCACCTCTCTGTGGTCCCCCAACTCCAGAATTACATGATTTTTTCAGATAGGGAAGTGTGCCATCACTTACCATGATACTGTGGAAAGACTGCTTGATTTGGAGTCCTGGATCCTGGGTTCATAGCCTAACTCCATTCCTTACTACCTGTGTGAACTCAGTAGCCTATTTGGGTCTGTTTCTTCTTCTGAAAAAATTAGAGGGATAGA
Organism: Myrmecobius fasciatus; assembly: GCA_023553655.1. Taxonomy (NCBI): domain Eukaryota; kingdom Metazoa; phylum Chordata; class Mammalia; order Dasyuromorphia; family Myrmecobiidae; genus Myrmecobius; species Myrmecobius fasciatus. Next base: position 27,335 of record JAJPUD010016121.1, on the reverse strand, counting down.
CTAGATGACCTCTATGGTCCTTTCTCCCTCCAAATCTAGGATTCTGGGAATCACTATAAAATCATTTTTCAATTTTCCTCAATTCCTTTTCCAGCAGAAAAAAGGAGATAAATAAGCCAAACTCATTGAGTAAACCCAGTCAGATCTCAAGGAAGAGGATGAAAAATGGTTCCCTTCTCTCCATCATTCCCAGAATCTCATCCTGGTGTCTATCTGGCATCTAGCTGCCTCTCCACTACCAGAGAATTTACTCATGTAATATAATTGGTCTCTGTGGGCTCTGGAAGTTAAAAGACTAAGAGAAGCCCCTAAAAGCCTCATTTTGGACTCCGATGCAAAAGCAGAAAACTGAGGACCAGCAGCTAGCTAACGGGTCTTCTGACTCTTCCTGGTAGCCCTGCCTGACCTAGAACTATGGACCCTCTCTCCATGGTGCTGAAAATGAGAGCTTGCAGAGAAGTCCTATAGGGACTCTTTTCTATGCTATCTGAATATTTGACTCCCCCTCCCCCTTTTTTTATGGGAGATGCATCCTAATATGATCTCCCCAGAAGTAAGAAATATAAATATACCCCATAAGAGCCTACATATACATTGTTATTCAGTTTAGTCATTTTTTGTGACCCCATTTGGGGGGTTCTTAGCAAAATGAAGTGATTTTCTTCCTAGGAGGGGAGCTTTGGGGAACTCTGAAGTTATCAGGGTCATCCTGGTGAGTTTGGTCAAGAACCTGCTCATCCGGCCATCTCTAGGCACAGAATGAACCCCAGGAAGCCAACCCCGGAATGAACAGTGTTCACCAACATCCCTAAATGTTCTCCAAATCTATCAGGCCCAGAGTACAGAATGCACAACACCCACTACAGTGAGTGACTTAGGAGTTAATAAATATTCTGTTTGATGTGAAGGTTGCTCTTTCTTCTCCCCATCCACCCACCCACGACCTGAGCATGGTCTAGTAGGAGGGAAACTGGATCAGGAGGCAGAAGAGCTGAATTTTACTATATGACTCACTGTTTGACCTTCCCTTTCACATCTCAGCTTCAAGGGATAGAACTCAAAGATCATTACTAAGACCCCATTTCATTTATATACTTGATAGATATATAGGGAACATCCTATTTTGAGAATAATGTCTATATAGTTTTATCATATATATGTATATGTAATTTGTACATAATTTATGTGCGTTTATATATAAATATACATGTATACATGTATATGTGTATACATATTCATACTTATACATACACACACAAGATTTGTAATCCCATCAGAGGAGGGAGTTCACAGTAAGGAGCTTCTACCAATGCAAACCACATGTTTAGGAGCTGAAGTTACATGCAGAGGAGTGAGGGTAACATTCAGACAGTAAGTGAGGGGACAGGATCTGACCTATGCCCCCTTTCTAAGTGGAGTTCAATGACAGGAGCCTGAACTACTGGACGCTTGTCCCCAGGGAAGCCTTTTAGATCCCACAAAGCCTTGGGGCACCAATCTCTCCCTCAGACAAAGGTGCTCATCATTCATCAGAGAGTCCCATCATCACCATTCTCCTGGTTCACAGAGCATGGTCCCCACTTGCTTAGATGGAAAATATCCCTGTGATTCTCTGTTGCCTTTTATTGAGTCTGGCAGAAAGATTAACCCAAGTATTCAGTCTTATTTTTTAATGTCCTACAATTCTCAGGTTCAAGGGGTTAAATTCAGAGGGAAAATAGATTTCTGGGTCTCACAAGGTAAGATTTTTGGAAAATATTATGTTTATTTTGCAATTGTAGGAAATTCTAGCCCATTGACCTGGCTTAATCGTGTGTATATGTATATGTAGGGTGGAAAAGGGGACATCTTGATGTTTTCATTGACTGTAGGTTCAACATAAGTCAACAGGATGACATGGAAGTCAGGAAAGTGGTTAAGATCTTGAGCCATGATAATGGGCTCAGAACAAGGGAGAGGGTGGTCTTGTTATCCTCTGCCCAAATCAGTCCACCTCTGGGATGCTCATCCCTGGCATCCTATTTTAAAGCTGTTGGAGAAGCAATGAGAGAGGCAGCCCAATGTGACAGAAAACTGGTCTTGCAGTCAGAAAGACTTGGGACTAATTCCCAGCTCTGACACATACTCCCCATGTGTACCTAGACAGCTCACAATTTCCCATTGTCCCAGACATCTCTCTCAGAATAGAAATTGCACACCAGTTACTGATCTGCATCGGAGACAGAATTTGCTCATGGAGCAATTCTTAGACCAAGGAAGTCTCAGTTTGGGACCAGAGGAAAAGTAGAGAAATAAGTATATTCAAAGGAGGGAGATCAAGGGGTCTGAAAGTTCTGCAAATTATTTCATGTGAAGTCCAACAGCCTAATGCAGGATCAAAGGCTCCGCCTTCGAGCCCTTATGCGACCAAGGAGATGTTCTGACTCCAGGACGGCCCAGGGTATGGCCAAGCAGTTTACTTGTTCAGGTTTTGAGGAGCCCCCAGTAAACTGGACTTTGGTGGGTGAAAGAAGGAGGAAGTGAGTGCATCCCCTCACTGAGAACATTTCTTCCAGGTGATCGAGACAAATGACATTTCAGAAGAGAAGATCAGAATGAAACAGACTATGGAGGGTAAGGGGGTATCTGTTATTTCCCCAACTCCCAGTGCTTTTCTTGGGTTGGATCCTGGGACTTGGGGTCTGAGGAATAACTATTCTTGGGAAGCATTCTCATAGGGCATTTCTTATAGCTAAAAGAAATCTTTTTTGTGCTTATTAATGAAACATAATCTCTAATCTTAGAGTTGCTTAGGTCATGTAGTCCATATATGTCTTGTACTTAGGGCTTTGTGGCTCTGAGGCTGACTCTCTAACTACTACACAGCACTGTCTCTCATATAATTATAAATAATAATATGGAAATGTGCTCTTCATTGTCCCCTGGGAAGCTGGCCTGTCCAACTCATTCCTAATCCTGACTTTAAAAGGATGGGATGATTGGAAAGTTCCATTCTCAGGGGAGGGGAGCCGGGTGTCAGGAGACTGGAAAGGTAGGAAGGGGGAAAGATTGTGAAGAGATGACTTGACTAATAGATTTGATTCTGGGTGTAATTGGGAGCCACAAAGTGAGTGGAATAGGAAGATGATATGGTTAGATTTGTACTTTAGCATCTGAAAGGAGAACAGATTGACATGAGAAGGAAGACCTGACATAGAGACCAATTCCAAGGCCATTTCAATGGTCAATCCCACCTCAGATCATTACTAACTATGTCCCCTTATCTCTCTGAACTTCCATTATCTGATTTCTAAAATGGAGGAACTGGGGACAGCTAGATGTCAAAATGGATGGAGCACCAGCTCTGAAGTAAGAAGATCCTGAATTCAAACCCAGCCTTAGATACTTAACATTTCCTAGCTGTGTGACCCTGGACAAGACACTTAACCCCAATTACCTCAGTGAAAAAAAATAGTCATTGAAGGCATGAACCCTAGGAGCTGTGTGAGTGAAGAGGAAACAAGAGATGTTGGGAAGGTAGAAAGACAGTATTTGGCAGTAGATCGGATGTATGGGGTGAATGAGAGTGAAGAGTTGAGAACGATGAGTTGAAAATTCCTGAAGGTGATTGGGGAAATGGTGAGGCCCTCAGGAGTAAGAGAGAAGTTGAAAAGAGGGGAGATGGTCTTGGAGGAAAGATGACTTTGGGTGATGAAAGGCCTCCGTTGAGCTCTCCAGAAAGTAGTTAATGATGTGAGACTGCAGCCTATGGCTGACTTTATCACAGGACTATATCCTCTGTGGAGAGATGATAGTTGAACCCCAACGGAGGTGATTTGATCATCCCGTGAGATAATTTAGAGGAAAAAAGAGAAGGGCCCAAGACAGAGTGTCAGAGGATATCCATAGTTAGTGAAGAACCAGTTCTGGAAGTGGAGAGGAAGCTATCAGATGAAGAAGAGGAAAGACAGGAGAGAGGATTACCATGAAAACTCATAAAGGAGAGTATCTAAAGGGAGAAGGCGGGCAGCAGTGCCAAATGCTGGAAAGATCATGAAGAAGGCCTGAGAAAAGTCCGTCCAATAGACAGTGAACAGATCCCTACTAATTTTGGAGAGAGCGGTTTCATTTAGGGCTCTCTTCCATTTGGTGATGGCCCACAGTAAGTGCTTTATGATTTAATGATTACTTTCTTTAATGATTTTGATCGACTCAATTCAAGCAAAAATTATTAAGCGTTTACCATGATATACCAATCTCCACAATGACCTAGAAATAGTAAAGTGGAGAGTTGAGAAAGGGGATATTTAGAATGAGGGCTTCTTACCGTATGAGGGCATTGGATGAGGTGACCTTGAAGACCCCTGCCAGCTCTATTTCTGAATCACCGAGTGAAAGAGAAGAAACCACTAGGTTGGAATGGGATTGTTGGGGGCCCTGAATGCCAGAATGAAAACTTTTATGATCCCTTCATCAATCTACTGCTAAATACTCGATAGGAGAGTTGCCCAACCAGAGCATCGAGTTAAGAAGTCTTTCACGTCTTTCACATGTCACGTGGTTCATGCTTTCCTCAAAGCATTAAGTCACTGAGATTTGCCATGACATTTCCCATGAGCCATTTCTCTTCTCCCCAAAGACCTACAGGACAAGCTGAGTAAGAGAGACAAAGAGGTGGCGTCCCTGATATCACAGACCGAGATGCTCAAGGCCCAAGTAAGTGGTAAGTTTCCCTATGGCACTAGGTTGCCAGTTGCATCTTGGAACTAGCTGTGTGAATGCCTTTCTCCCACCTTGTTCCAATGAATTCTTTCCTTCTCCCCACCTAACAAAATGGCTGAAATTCTACCATTAGAACTTCATTTCTTTGGATCTTAAGTATATTAAAGTAGCTAAGATTCTGCTGATGTGCAGAAGACCATATGTTCCAAACAGGGCAGAGCAAAACAGCCCTCTGTAAGAATTGGAAACTGACTAAGGGTATTCAGCAGGCCAGAGAACAGGATAATAGAAAGATCAGGTGATAGCCCAACATTTGTCCCCTGGGCTATCAGTGATACCAAGTCTGTTGGGTCAGCTTCCCAAGAGATATGTCATCCTCATCCTCATTCTGAATACAGATGTAGTTGTAGATAGGCTTGACACAGAAAGTACCAAGTCAGAGTAGAAGCGGCCTAGTCTGGCAGCCTAAGGCTCCTAATCCTTGCTCTTCAGGAGAAGAAGTAACACCCTCTTAAAACCTAGATGACCGTTACTTTGACATATGTTCATCGCCATCTCAACAGCCAGCCACCTTTTCCTGTTTCCAAGAGACAGAGGCCACAAACTTAGTCCCAGTGTGACTTTTTTGTAGAAAGGGGATAATAGACTACAAGAAGAATACCCATAATACACTTCCACCTTTGAGTTTTTCCCAAACACGAGGGGTCTTTTGACCTGACTGTTGGAGTAAAGCCTGAAGATATAAGCAGATTCCAACAGAGTGTTGATAGATTCATGGGTGAAAGAACCCACCCTTTTAGGACAGGTTTCAGTAACCATGTGTCTAGAGGTTACTTTTCTGACAACCTGAGCTGACAAACCTAAGATTATGGTAAAAAGAAAAGGCCTCTGAAAAACCAAAAAGTTGTCCCAAGGACCATTTTCTAACATAATGTACTTTATTCATTGACTCTTACTCAGATCCTAGTGACTCATTTTCAAAAGATTCTAATAAGCTTGATGATCAGTCTTGCCAGTTTACAACAAATTAGAAACTGCAAAAGAAGGGAGGGCAAAGAGAAGGGACAACTGGCAAAGGACAGAGGGGTGAATTTGAGGAACTGGGTTCAAATCTACTCAATGATTGCTCCCTTTACATTGTGGTGCCATACATATTGCCTCCCTGGTCCTCAGTTTCTTCATTTGTAAAATGACAGGATTGGACTAGATGGTCTCTGAGGTCCCTTCCAACTAGGATCCAAATGGAAAAAATAATTAAAAAGATGTTACTGGAATTTTTAAAAAATTATTGCAGGTTGGGATCATTTAGTGAAGAAGCAGATTTTGCACCTTCATTAAGTCATCAGTGTCACAAATGTGATGTATTGGGACCCGTGCCAAACTGAAAGTAAGGAGAGACCTGGGTTTGATCCCACTTCTCACTCCCATTAGTGACCTTGGGCAAAACACATCACATCTCTGAGCCTCAGTTTCCTCAGACGGGGATAGTGTTGTTGATACTGCCCGCCTCAGAAACTTGTTGTGGGGAAAATGGTTTTCAGACCTTGCTGAGTAACAGGAATGGGCTTTGCCAGTGTAGTGCCCAGTATTAGTAATGGTGACCCCGAGTCACCCCAGAGAAGTTTAATATATCAGATTATTGCTCTAAGGAGCTAGGAGCTACAAGTGTAGAAAGATTTCTTCAGCTACAGAAAGCTGAAGTGACGATAGTCCTACTTAGCCGACATCTGTAGGGACCTCGGAGATCAATAATGACCTACCAGCCAAACAAGAGCACTCCAAGTCCTTCCCTGTCCTCCTGCTTCTCATCACTTGCCTAAGAAATATCAGCACCCCTCTATTGACCCACACTCAGAGTTTGGTTCCATAGTCCCAGAAATGGGAGAGCTGACACTCCAGAGGCCAAAGTGTGGATTGTGGGTTGGTCCCACCACATGGTTTCTTTTAGACATTTTCAGACATTGGGAGGAAGATAAAGCATTTATTAAGTGCTTGCTATGAACCAAGCACTGTGCTAAGCTTTGGGGATCCAAACACAAGCATAATAGGAGCTTCTATTCCAAAGGGAGAAAACAACCTATAAAGAGGAAGTAGAAAGTGTGGGGGGGGAGGGGTTGAGCGAGGAGGTGGCCCACAAGGAAGTGGAGAAGTCTGGAGAGCAAGAGAGGAACCGGGAGAGGAGGAAGGCTGCCCTTGTGCTCACTCCCCCAGGTAGGCCAGTCCCATGCTCACTCCCTCAGTTAGGCTAACACCGTGCTCACTCTCCCATTTAGGCCAACCCCGTGCTCACTCCCCCAGTTAGGCCAACCCCGTGCTCACTCCCCCAGGTAGGCCAACCCCGTGCTCACTCCCTCAGTTAGGCCAATCCCATGCTCACTCTCTCAGTTAGGCCAACTCTGTGCTCAATCCCCCAGCTAGGCTGCTCCTGTGCTCACTTTCCCAACTAGGCTACCCCTGTGCTCACTTTCATATGTGGTCCCCCAGTAATGGCACCATCTGCTCCTTTTCCAACCCATCACATATAAACCAGGGCCACATTTCTCATCCATTTTAACCCATCTCTGCATTTTTGATCTCCAGCACTGGAAGGCAAGTGTAAATCAGGAGACAAGAAGGCAGATGCCCTCCTAAAGGAGAAGAAGCGGCTAGAGGCTGAGCTTGAAGCTGTGTCCCGAAAGACCCACGATGCCTCTGGACAGCTGGTGCTCATTAGCCAGGAGCTACTGAAAAAGGAGCGGTGAGTGGGCTTGGCCAGGAGCTGCCAGGGCCTTGGACAGCTCACTGGCAAAATGCCAGGATGTTATATTAAGCACTGGGCTGGGAGAAGTGGGCACAGAGGAGACGGAAGGTGTCCTTGGGAGCATACCGTCTACTAGCAAGACCAGTCTGGTGGAAAGAGTCCAGGTTCTCTGATTCCAAATCCAGTGTGACTCCAAGGAAGAAAGGGAGGGAGGGAGAGAGGGAGGGAGGGAAAAAGGGAAGGAAAGAAGAAAAAAGGAAGGGAAAGAGAGGAGAGGGAAGGAGGAAGGAAGAGAAAGAGAAAGGAAGGAGGGAGAGAAGAAGGAAGGAATGAAAGAAGAAAGGAAGGAAGAAAGCAAGGGAGAAAAGGAAGGAGGGATGGAAGGAGGGATAAAGGGAGAGAGGGAGGGAAGGAGGAGGGGGGAGTGAGGAAAGAGAAAGGTAAGGAAGGCTGCAGGCAGGCAGGGAGGGAAGAAGGCAGGAAGAGAGGAGAGAGGGAAGGAAGGAAGTAGAGAGAGAAGGAGAAGGTAGGAAAGAAGGAAGAAAGGAGGGCAGAAAGAAGGGGGAAAAGGAAGGAGGGGAAGAAGAGGGAAAGGTTTAAGGTTCATTTGAATTGAGATGCAGCCTAGTTTTTGCCTCCTCCTTTCCCCAGGACTTCTCCTTGGCTTCAGGTGCCCCCTAGTGGAATTTGGTAGCTTATCATATTAGCTCACAGGGTTCTGCAATAATACAGGGGAAGCTTTCTAACATGATGTACTCACTTCCAGCCATTTTTTTTTAAAGTGGAAACTTTTCTGTTCTTAAAATGTTATTCTTGTCTTTCATTTTTATATCACAGTCTTTTCCCAGTGAACTTTTCCTTGTCACAGTAACAAAAACATTGTTATAAGTAAAATAAAATTGACATAGACCCTGATGGGCAGTATTCCACACCCATAGTCTGCCACCTCTCCAACATTTTCTTTGGGTCCGCTTTTGGATCAGCAGCCAGTGGATTATCCTTTCTGTTCATATATTTGCAGCTAGTTTATCTGTTCATATGGTTGTAGTCAGTTACATATATTATTTCTTTGTCCTTTGCATCAATTCAAATAGACCTTCCCATGTTTCTCATTTTAGAAACTCTTTATGAAACAATTCAGGGGCAGCTGGGTGGTGCAATGGATAGAGCACCAGCCCTGAAGTCAGGAGGACCTGAGTTCAAATCTGGTCTCAGATACTTAACATTCCCTAGTCGTGTGACCCTGGGCAAGTCACTTAACCCCAATTGCCTCAGCTAAACAAACAAACAAACAAACAAATAAATAAATAAATAAATAAATAACAAAAGAAATGATTCAGATTCCTTCTTCTCCAGGAAGTTTACCTTGAATACACCTCAGCCCCCAGTGATATTTTTTTTTCAGAATTATGAATCAAAATGACATAATAGGTAGAAAGCATCTTGGAAACCTTAAAGCATTATGTAAATCTGCTTTGAAGTTGAGGAATATAGTAAACCTTTAATCATTTTCCCCGCCTGAAACATTTTTCCCATTTTCTTTTACCCATTTTTCAAAGCTTAGCTCCTATCAGCATCTCTTCCGAGAAACTTTTCATGACTCCCACAACCCATGATGATTCCTCCAACAATGGTTAGAGAACTAGATGTAGAATCAAAAAGACCTGAGTGCCAATTCAGAATCAAACACTAGCTGTGTGACCCTGGGCAAGTCACTTTACCCTTTCTGCCTCAGTTTCCTCATCTTTAAAAATGATGGGAGTTTGGATCTTTGTCATTCTGCTCCTTGAATCTCAGATGCTTTCTCTGTAAAATGGAGGTGCTGAATTAGCTGATCTTTGAGCTGATTTCAGCTCTAGAGCTAGAATCTTACACTCTCCTGACCTCCTACAGCCCCGACTATCTCCTCTCTTCTCTGGGACATCTCTTGCCTTTTTAGAAACTGTCTTATATGGGTAGAACTTCTCTCTCCAGCTGAATCCACCACTCCTAATGAGCAGAGAGGAACTAAAGCCTGCTGTCCTTCTCCCAGCCACAGCCCGGCTCAGGCCTGGGCTTCCACTTGGTTCTCAGGAAATCATTTCTGAATGAATGAGTATAGCCTGGATCCAGGGACCAGGACATTGAGACACCTGCTGTGGCTAGTGGGGCAGGGACTTGCCAGGCCGTGACCGGTAGTCTTGGTCTGTTTCCCGTCTAGGAGTCTGAATGAGCTGCGTGCTCTGCTGCTTGAAGCCAATCGTCACTCTCCAGGGCCTGAGAGGGACCTGAGCCGTGAGGTGCACAAGGCTGAATGGAGGCTCAAGGAGCAGAAACTCAAGGATGACATCAGAGGGCTGAGAGAGAAGCTGGTTGTGCTGGTGAGTGTGAGGGAGGCTGGTAGGGTGGCTACAAAGGAGGAGTATTTCCTGAAAATTTCCAGAGGACTCCCCCCGCCCCCCAAAAAATCCCAACAGACAGGATATTTTGGTTCCTTGCTTATTGAAAGGAAAGCTAGCATTTCTAAATAAACCATAAATGAAATTAATTCGATCAGAAGGTGGTAGACTCGGGGTACAGAATGGGACATATATTTTTGGACAGAGACAATGGGGGAATTTATTTTGCTTGACTCTGCAAACTTATTAGAGGAATTTTGTTTTTCTTCTAAATTGAAAGGGGAGAGTAGGAAGAGAAATACATGCTTATTAACTTTTATGGTGAAGAAAAAAGGCTACACATTCAACAAGGTAGCGTGATTTAGCGAGTTTTATGCTGGATCCCGCGTCAGGACAACTGGGTTCCAATCCCAGCTGAGATACTCACTAGTTGACCTACATGGCCATGGGTGAGTCATGTGAAGGCTCAGAGACTAATATTTGTCACCTATAAAATGGAGATTTCAGTAAAAATTGGAGCGGTTAGCAGTGGCCGAGCAGATGGCAACGCCGGGGGGTCTGGAGGCCATAATAGCCGAACGTTTGCCAGTGGCGTGTTTCCCTAGCAGCTGCATGGTTACTGATAACCCCTGCTTGGAAACTTGAAGGTGTCCAGCCCTTGTTGGGAGGATCATTGTTGTGAGCTGTTGTCCCCTCTGCCCCATCTATATTAGCACCCACTTCCCCACCTGCCCAACAGCTGGTACCTGTAGTACGGCTGATACGTTCACGGCCAGGGAACAGAAAGAAATGATCCTAGAAACCAGACCTTGTTCTCATCAGGATGATGTCGTGAGCCACACAGCTCTATGTGTGCTTAGCCCCGCAAGTGGAGGAGACCATTGTCACTGATGTTAAGGACGCCGCCGTGTTCCACGGCAGCCAGGCTCACTAACTCTGAGTCATCTTTGACACTTAACTCCCTTGTCCCTCCTGTCCAGTCGGTGGCCAAATCCTGTCAGTTCTGTGTGACATCTCTCACCCCCAGCCCCTTCTCTCCACTCCCACGGCTACCACGGGCCAACCCTTTATCACCATCCTGCTAGACTACTGCAATAGCCTTTGCCTCTGCCGTCCATCTTCCAGCAGCATCCCCACCGACCTTCCCAAAGCACATCAGTCTTGTTCATGCTCTAGCATAAGCTGCAGCTCGCTCTGTTTGGCCTCAGATCCATTCACATTCTAATTCCAGTCTCATTTCCCATCAATCCCCCTCCCATACTTTACTTTCTAACCACAGTGACCATCTTCCCATTCCATCTCATACAATAGTCCATTTCTAGTCTCTGTCTTTGCACAGACTGTTCTTCACACCAATGTGTGCTCCCATCTCCCCTCTACCCTGTACAATCTCTCATTGCCTTCAGAGGTCAGGTCCAGAGTCACCTCCCACATGTGTCCAATTCTGAACTCCAAGAAGCTAAGGTTTCCCCCTTCCAAAATTGTTTAAGACATCACCTCCTGATGTCATTGGTCCTCTACGGAAATGAAGGACAAACAGTAATGAAATATAAATTCTGTCTGCCTCTGTCTGTCTGTCTCTGTCTCTGTCTCTGTCTCTCTCCCTCTCCCTCTCTTCCCTCCCTCTCTCTCTTTCTCTCCCCCCCTCTCTCTCCCTCTCCCTCCCTCTCTCTCCCACTCTCTCTCTCTTCCTCCTTCTCTCTCTCTCTCTCTCTCTCTCTCTCTCTCTCTCTCTCTCTCTCTCTCCAGAAAAAAGAAGCAGCAAGGGTCCCCTCTGTGAGTCTTTTCTACTTCATCCCTCCCTCAGGCAGTGCTTTTCGTTGTTTGGAGCTTTGCTCATGGTCTAATATTCTTTGCCATGAGGGCCCGAGACGTAGGGGATGCTTGTGGCCCCTCAGTGGGAGATGTGGGAGATTCGTGTGTCGCCATTTCCCTTCGCAAGAGGAGATATTTTTGTTGTGTCCTCTGCGAATTCCAAATCCGCTTCGCCTTCAGGGTCACGGCGTATGTGGAACAGGCAAGTTTTGTTTACTTGTGAATGTTAGAATTACCACGTCACATATGTTGGAGAAGTTAGGAACACATTAAACCAAGTTATTGATAACTTTTCTTCTGGCTGCAATGCCACGCCTTGTGGGCCTCGCTCCTGAGAAAAATGGAAATGCCCAGGAAGAGGAGAAGGGCAGCGGGTTATGGTGGAAGGCGCCCTGGTTTTGGAGGAGGAAGGTTGGCACCCTGCCCGATGTCTAGCAGTGTGGTGACCTTCAAGTTTAGGGAAGGGAAATCACAGCAGAGCATGGCAGCTGGCTCCATGTATTTGGTGGCTTGACATATGGATGGGAAATTAGATTGGCAGTGATGGACCCTACAGCATGGACTCGGCCATTACAGAGAAGCAGGGTCAAAGAACTGGTCATCTTCCTACTAGAAATGGAGCAGACTTCCTTGAAATATAGTAAGTTCTCCCTCTCAGAAGCTCTCAGTGAAAAGATGAATGACCAGTCAGCGGGAGGGGGCAGAGGAGATGCCCTCCACTTCAGATCTGCTTTGACCTCGGTGGTTCACACACTTATAGATTTAGATGCTGGAGATTCCAAATTTTACAAACTGCCCATTTTATAGATTTGCCTTGTAAGTGTCTGAGATTGGATTTGAACTCAAGGCCAGCCCTCTAGCCACTGATGTACCTGGCCATTCTCGGAAATCTCTTGCCATTCTTACATTTTCTGCTTCTGTGACTTTTAGCAAATCACTAGTTCCCCTTTCTGCCTCAATTTCCTTCCCTTTTAAAAACAGGGTTGGGAATAGATGATGTCTTAAGTCCCTTTCAGCTGTCACATTCTGTGATTCTCTAACTGGCATTTTCAAAACAAAAGCCCACCTGGGTATCCTTGTAGCCTCCGGACAGGCTAGTTATGAACCCATTTTACAGATGAGTCATCCCAAGCTCTTTTTTTTCTCTCACTGCTAGCTGCCTCCAGGCTTAGGGAAATATGGAGTCTCAGTTTCCTCCTCTGAAAAATGAAGAGGCTGGATCAGATGGCTTCCAAGTTCCTTCTAGCTCTAGGTCTGTGACTACATGATTTAGCATTTTAATTGTACAAGGCTCCTCAAAGTCACTCAGCTCATAAGGTCACCGATGGGATTTGAATCCAGAGCCACTATGGCATGCTGCCTCCTTATCATAGGATCCTGAGCTGAAAGGGAATTTCTAACCTAACCCCTTCATTTTACAGAGGTGGAAACCGAGGCACAGAGATTTCTCCACAGTCATAGTTAGGAAGTTCCTTGAGAAGAGGGATTGCATCATTCTTTGCCTGTATATCCCCAGTGCCCAGCATACAGTAGATATTTAATAAATGCCTGTTGGTTGGAAGTAGGTAAATATAGCTGGAATTCTAACTTATGCTGTCTACTCTCTTACTCCTTCTACCATGATACCTGTGGTCACTGAGAAAGCATTATATTAACATGAGCTGATGTTTTTCTTCTTGTGAATTGGAGGCAGGAAAAATGCTGGTGGAAAGACCCAGGATGGTGGGGAAGTTCCCGCAGGAACACCATGTTTGCCTCTTGGGATGGATTGGATGGATACAACATGGACAATAGTGATGGGGGTGGAGATGGAGCAGAAGGGATGGATTCGAGAGGTGTTATCAAAGGAGAATCAACAGGACTTGGTGGTTGTAGCTGTCATGTGGGGGAACGAAGGAAAAAGGAGTCCAAGGTAGCTCCCAGGTTAACGACTTGTCAACGATGCTGCCATTTGTGGAAATAAGGAAGGCAGAGACAGGACTGTTTCTGGTGGAATAGGATGGCTTTGGTTTGGGAGAGAAGTTGGGCCAGACACAGGGGCTTGGAAGTCATTCTCATACCTGCCTCTCTTGTTCTCCTATCATTCTATGGATGGGTTCTCTCTCCTGATAGAATGTCCTTGGAGGCGGGGAGTGTTCTTGCCTTTCTCTGCCTCCTCGGGCCTTAGCACAGCATCTGGCAGGTAGCAAGTTTTAACCAAGTCTTGTGAATTGATTGACCGATCGAGTCATCTCCTCTGCCAGGACAAAGAGAGATCAGCATCGGACCAAAGGCGCTATTCCCTGATAGACCCATCCTCGGAGTCGGAGGTCTTACGGCTCCAGCATCGCCTGGTCAGCACAGAGGACGTCCTACGCAGTGCTCTGGAACAAGGCCAACAGATGGAGAAACTCATGGAAGCCATGAGAAGTTCCCCTGAAAAATCCCAGGTGAGCCTTCCACATGTCAGCCGGCCTGAATCGGGAATAGCCGAGTTTGGTTTTCCCAGAGGAGGTTGGGATTGGTGAGTTACGGCCTCCCTCCATGCTACTACAGCCTCCAGTGACCCACTGAGGGTCACACAACTAGCAAGTGCCTGAGATAAGCTTTAAAAGACCGAGGCTGCTGGGGGAGTTTCTGCAGAAATCCAGGGAGGAGGGATGCTTTGCACCCGGTAGATGTCTCTTGGATTGGATTGGATTGAATGTACCATGGACTATAGTGATGGGGGTGGAAATGGAGCAGAAGGGATGGATCTGAGAAGTCTTATCAAAGGCTTATCGATTGGGAGGGCAGACATCATTCTGAGCAAACACTCTGGTTTTGCCCTTCTCCCCACTTTTTTTTTTTTTTTTGCTTTTTTTTTGCTGAGGCATTTGGGATTAAGTGACTTACCCAGGGTCACACATCTAGGAAGTGTCTGAGACCAGATTTGAATCCCCACTTTTAAAATGTCACTCAGCACTCAGATACCCCAAAGGAACTGAGTTCTCATTGGTGCAAGAATTCATAATCTGGATTATGATCTCCCTATTCTTGCCTACTCTGACAGCTGGCTGCCAAGTTCTTCCAAATTTTCATTATAGAGAGTCCATTCAATATGCTAGCAGCCTTCCTCGTTTTCTCTAAGTTCTTAAGGCTACCAATGGCCGTCCACCTGGCACCCCTGACTCTTCCCACATGACCAGCCCATCTTGTCTCATTGGTTATTTTCTTTCTACCTGTCCTTCTCCAGAACTCCTCGCTGGTTGTGTGTTGTATTCTGTGTACACCCATCTTGCACCTCTCCAAAATAGGTAGAGAGCCAGTCTTGGAGTTACAAAGACCTGAATTCTAATCTGTCTCGGCAGAAGGAAACCCCAACACCAGTTAAAATGAGAAGAGCCACTTAGGGTTCTTGAGTCCTTTTAAAGTCACATGCTTAGGGTCAGTTCAAATCAGTAAACATTTATTTTTTTATTTTTATTTTTTTCCATTTCATTTTTTTTAATTAAAAGCTTTTTATTTACTGTACACATGAGCGATTTTTCTGCATTGATCTCTGCAAAACTTTTTTTTTTGTTCTAAGCTTTTCCCCTCCTCCCCTCACCCCCCACCCCTAGATGACAGGTAATCTAATACATGCTAAATATATTAAATTATATGACAAATTCAGTAAACATTTATAAAGCACCTACTTTGTGCCAGGCAATGTGTTGAGAGCTGAGATAACAAATTAGAAAATGAAAGCAGTTCCTGCCCTCAGAGAGCTTACTATCCGATGGAGAAAGACAAAACATAAAAGTACTGAAGGCTCAGGTTGTGTGGCTCCTTATTCTAGGCTGCCTCTTCATGGTTTGTGTGGCCCTAGAGAGTCTCTTTTAGGAAAATGTTCAAAAAATAAGATTTTGTTTGAAAAAGAAATTTTTAGAAAAGAAAATGTTCACCAGCACCCGAACTGTGAGTGGCTCATGTTCATAAAAATCCCATAAACTAGAATTGTCAGGTGTGCAGGACATTGCAAGGACCTAGAGTCACATCCCAGCTGTGTGACTCCTGGCCAACCCATCGCCTCTTAAAGCCTCAGTTTCCTCATCTGAGGATAATCTTTACCTTGTTTCCCATTATGGGGAACGGGCTCTGTAAACCGCAGAGATGGAAGCGGCTCTTATTATGAAGTCCTAACGCATTGTCTCTCGTGTACAGACCATTGGCAATTCTGGTTCCACCAATGGCATCCATCAACAAGACAAGACCTGGAAACAAGAGGTAAGGAAGCACCCCCTGCCCTGCACCATCCTCGAGCTGAGGATTATGAGCAGAGCCCCTCAAGCCCACCAGTCTCCCTTTTGAAAAAAGAAGCCCCCCCCCAAATAAAATTAAATTTAAAAAGAAGCCCAATAGTGGTCGATCAACAAGCATTAATTAAGTACCTACTGTGTACAGAGACATGAGCCAAACAGTCCTGCCCTCAAGAAACTTTTATTCTATTAAAAATTCACCAAAGAAATACACCTATCGGGGCAGCTAGGTGGCACAGTGGATAGAGCACCAGCCCTGAAGTCAGGAGGACCTGGGTTCAAATCTGGTCTCAGACACTTAACATTCCCTAGCTGTGTGACCCTGGGCAAGTCACTTAACCTCAATTGCCTCAGCAAAAAGCAAAAAAAAAAAAAAAAAAAAAGAAATACACCTATCACTTAACAAATAGATAAATGAGGCAAGGGAAAGGTTCTTGCATTATGGAAGCCATTGTGGGAATCCTTTAAAAATAAAACTGCCATTGTCCTAGGCCCTGAAGGTTTGCAAAGCTTTTCAAAAATATTATCTCATTTGATCCACACAACAGATCTAGGAGGTAGATGCTATTATTATACCTAGTTTACAAATGGGAAAACTGAGGCTCAGAACAGTGAAGGACCTTGTATAGGGTAAGATGATTAGGAAGTGCTAGATTCCAGAAGTGGGATTCAAACCCATTTTCTTCTGATCCATATGGCATCCTATCACTCACTAGCAAAATAACTGGCTCCCCTAATGTATGGAAAATCAAATGCAAATCTCACTCTTCAAACTTATCGATACTGTAAAATAGGATCAATGGTTTTACCCCAAAGGAAATCTACAGTGTGAATTTGGTGAATGCAGCCATTCCTGGGAATTCTGTATTTGTACTAATCAAGGTCTGGTTCCATGATTCCATAACGTGGGGCTTAGCTGATTGGGTGGTGGTCCCATGGGTCCACCATCTAAGCTCATTACATCATCATACTTTAACCTCAGCTTTAACCTTTGCTGATACATTAAGAGTTGGGAGTTTCTATAATCTTCATTCATTCATTCACTTTTCATAAGCATTTCATAAGCACCTACTATGTGCCGGGCACTCTCATCCTTATCCTTAAACCTCTTATAATCTAGTTTAGGGAGACTCTAGGGGATGAGGAACCGAGCCCTACATTTGAAGGCACAAGAGCCCCATTCTCAGAAGCTGTATGACCTAGGGCAAAGCATTTCACCTCTTGTCCTCAGTTTCCTTATGTGTGAAATGATAAGTGCAGCTAGCTGACCTCTGAAGTTCCTCCCATGTACATAAAAAAAATAAGTAAATGCAGGTGGGGAAAATCACTAACCAGGAGGGGCAAACAGGGAAGACCTCCTGTAGGAGGCAGCCTTTGAGGGGAGCCTTGAAAGAAGTTGGGCATTGAAATGCTTTTGTTGTTGTTTAGTTGTTGTCCAGTCATTTCCAACTCTTTGTGAACCCATTTAGGGTTTTCTTGGCAGAGATACTAGAATGGTTGGCCCTTTCCTTCTCCGGGTCTTTTTAATGATGAGGAAACTGAGGCAGACAGAGTGAAGTGACTTGCCCAGGGTCACACAGCTAATAAGTGCCTGAAGCTGGATTTGAACCCATGAAGATGAATCTTCTTGACTGGAGACCGAGTGCTGTACACACTATGGCTCCACTTAGCAGCTTCTCTTAGAGGCTAAGGGAGTTATTGTGAGCATGCAGAAAAAGCCTCTGGACATATATGGCGTACAGGAACAGTGAGTGGTCAGTCCAGTTGGAATGGAGAATGTTCCAACCAGTAACATAACAGTAAGAAGTCTAGAGCCAACCGGAACCAAGGCCAGGCCGAGAGACTGAACCTCAATCTTAGAGGCACGAAGGAGCCATTGATGGGTTCAAGACCTTGGCTGGACAGCAGGGCTGGGGATCATGATGGGAGCCACAAGAGTGAAAGAGACTTCAGCTGGGCATCTCAATCAATCAATCCATAAACATTAAGTGCCTACTATATGCAGGCCCTCAAGCAGCTTACAGTCCAGTAGAAGAGATGATAATCATTAATAATAAATAATTAATCAGCAATAATTATTAATAATTAATTAATAATCATTAATTATCTTTTGTGTACTGGGCACTGTGCTAAGCACTGCTGATACAAAAAAGAGGCAAAAGACAGTCTCTGCCCTCGAGGAGCTTACAGTCCAAAGAGGGACACAACATGCAAACAAATATATACCAAGCAGGGCAGCTAGGTGGATAGAGCACCAGCCCTGAAGTCAGGAGGACCTGAGTTCAAATCTGTTCTCAGACATTCCCTAGCTGTGTGACCATTTCACATATGAGGATATGGGCTGAAGGGACTTGTCCAGAGATTTGAACCCAGTTCTGAAGCTAGTCTGCTCTTTCTGCTGTACCATTAGCCAACTCCACCTAGTAGGCAAGAATGCTTTGATTATTGAGAGGAATATAGGGGAAATTATGTGTGCCAGGTGACTCAGTTGGTAGAGCACTGGGCCTGGACTCAAGAGGACCTAGGGTCAAATCCAGCCTCAGATCCACTTCCTAGCTGTGTGACCCCAGGCAAGTCATATCACCCTGTGTGCCTCAGTTTCCCCCTCTGTAAATTGAACCAGAAAAGGAAATTGCAGACTACTTCAGGATCTCTGCCAAGAAAATCCCAAATTGGGTCATGAAGAGTTGGACATAAATGATTCGACAAAACTAACCAAAAACACATGTACCAGGCACCTCGGGCAGATGTCTGCATGTATTCTGTGGCATGGATACATGGCGTGAAATAAGCCCTGGGTCTGGGAAATGGAGGTCCTAAATTCTAATCCTGCTCCTGCCTGTGTGTGATTGCAGGCAGAACATTCTCTCTGAGCCATAACTGCCTCCACTTTCAAACTGAGGGGATTTTCATGAGTTGCTTTGGGCAAGGATCGTGGAACCAGGAATGACCCTTTCCATCTCTTATATTCTATGGGCCCCCCCACCTAGAGACAGCTGACAATCGAGGCAGGAATATTAGGTACATAAACAAATCCACAAAGGGGCAGCATCTGAGAGGTCAGGTCATATGATTCGTTCCACACTCTGGGCAGAGAAGGTAGGATTTGAACTGGGCCTTGAAGGATGGGTAAATTTTGCCAAGACAGAGAAGAAAGACCTGACTCCGTATTCGGGATTTTGAAATCTATCCCTGCTCTCTTACAATCGGGAGTAGAACTTTGAAAACATTATTTCTCCAAATCCCCTTTCCCATAATAAAGAAATAATACTTATGTGCTATATTTGTAATAAAGGAAAGTAGTTCTATGACAACATCTGCTTAGTGTGGCGTTCCATGCCCAGATCTTTCTTGGGAGGCGGGAAGTCTTTCATCATCTGTCTCTGGAACCAAGATCCCCAGCTCCTTATGTGACATTTGAGGAGGCAAGAGCAGCACAATGCCAGGGAGTGACATCTTCCAGACCGATGAGCAGGCCGGGCTGCCTGGCTAAGACAAAGGGCCCAGCCGGGGTGGGGGGAGGATGTGACTGTCCAGGTGAGGGCCTCTGAGACTGCTCGGCTTAACCCGCTGCTTGCTCTCTTCCAGGAGAAGCACTGACCTCACGAGGAAAAGGTGGAGAGAGGCCCATTTCCCGCCCGGATTCACTTCGCTTGCCTGGGCAGCCACGTACCCTCCCATCCGCCCCTGGCTTCTCCTCCAGGCTCTTGGCCGAGATTGTCCCTTCTGAGACAGGAATGGTGTTTGTAACGATAGTGTACTAACAGATGTGGACAATCCCCCTCCCTTGTCCCCTGCCCCTCCCCCTGACCTGGAGGAGTCCACAGGCACGGGTTCTGCTGGAAGGAGCCAATTGGGCCCCTTCCATCCTCCCTGTCCTTTCCCCTGTGGCCACCAGGCCTGGTCTGGACACTCGAGGAAGCCCTGGATGGCTTCTGGAATCCAATTTGGAAGGTGTGTGTGTGTGTGTGTGTGGTTGGGAAGACTCTGGCCTCCAGAATCAGGACACTCCCCTCTCCCCCTGCAATGAACAGGAGCAGTTTGGAGCACGGCCCCTGAAGAGCTGGGCCTCCCTCTCTCTGGCTTCCCCTTACCCTGAGAGCCAGGAAGCAGCTGAGCTACCCCAGGAGAGCTGCTGTTCTTGAAAGGGAGTCTGGGGTGACTGACTCCCAGCCCACCAGGGGAGACCAATGAAGCCGCCAGCTGAGACAGAAGTACTGGTGTGAGCAGGCTGTGGGAAGCTTTCCTCCCCCGGGGGTCCCCTTGCCCCCTTCCTCCCTGCTGTGTGATACCACTCATGGTACTGAGTCCCCTCCTCGGCCAACCTCGTCTATTTTTCATACATGCCATTCCTCCATTTGGAGAATTTACTGTGTTATGGTGAGTCATCCGGCTCTCCAACTTCCCTTTTAATGTCTTAAGCCCTCCCGGGTCCTGTCTGCTTAGCTTCCTCTGGCTGTTGGCATGAGCTTAATGCTAGCTGGCATACAGGAGAGAGATGGCACGTAGGTGCCAGTGGGCCAGTCCCATTGCCAGCTGTGAGCCCGGCAGTGTGGGTGGATTCCCCAAGCTCTTAGGCTTAGGAAAAAGTCGCCAGGGGGAGATCAGCGGAAGGGGGACAACACAAGCCGGGCAGACACCAGCCTCCAAAGCCTATCCCTGCATCCCCACGGTAGGCTGCCACAGGAACTTTGCTAGGGGGAGGGGGGCTTGCTGGAAAGATTTGAGTCAAGCTCTTCCAGGAGACTGGCTCTCACCTCCATCCCACACTATTTTCAGACTCGTTCTTTCGGACCAAAGTGAGGTGGACAAGCAGCCAGTTCATGGGCTGCTCTTGGGCTTTCCCAAACCAAGTCCCAACTCCTCATGGGGAACATCACCATCTTTTCCCTCTCCTGTTTTTTCCTTTCCTTGGTGCTGAGGAAGGGACAGTCCCATTAGACTTCCCAGAGTTTCCAATTGTCACTCTTGCTAAACAGAGCAACCAACTGGGACCCCATTCCTGTAGCTTGGGGATAAGACAAATCATGATTCCCTCAATCTAGTACTGGAAGGAACCTGAGGGGCCAGCTACTCAACCAGCCCATTATATAGTTGAAAATATTGAGGCCGGGAAGATCTAGAGTTAAAAAATCCTTCAGAAGCCATCTAACCCAATCTCTTATCTAGGAAACTGAGGCTCAGAGAGGTTAAAGACAAGAAGGAAGCTTCTGTCCAGACCGGTTGATGGACGTGGAGTTATCCATGGGTCCAATAAAGAAAGACATCCTAGGATTTAGAGCAGGCTGAGTCCTCAAAGATGATCTCATTTCATTCCGTTGTTACAGGTAGATAAACAGGCCAAGAGGGAGGACATTTGGAGAGCTGAGATTCGAACTCAGTCCTCTGAACCCAATTCTGTCATCCCTGTGGTCTCAGATGTAACTAACACGGTGGTTCTCTAATGCGTCCTTATTCCAGCTTTTCCAAGCTAGGAGGAAGGCCACACCATGGAACCCCATCTGATGGGGAGGCTGTGCTTCTCTCCCACTCTGCCCCCATCTCTTTCCCCTCAACCAACTCAACTGGACCAAAATCGGGAGCCTGGTCCCAGCCAGAGAGATAGCAATTCAGACCTCAGATGGGTAGTCTAGGGTTTAGATTCACTTCCTATCCAAATCGAAGGGAGAAATCTCTCCAGCCACATTTCCCTATGAGCCTCAGAGAGACCCAGGAAGGCCTCCTTCTTGTATGGTTTTCTCTATCGAGAGTTTTGTGGGTGGGAAATTCCCAAAAAGAGGCTCCTCCCCCCCCTTAAAAAACAAAACATCCTGAACAGACCAATATCTAAAGGGACACACATTCGTTTTATAAATCTTCACTTAGCATTTGTCGTATACGAGGGAGTTTCATGTTGGGAGTTCCCCGTACTAGAGAAATCAGCTGGATCTCCAGATCTCCGAAGCAGAGACTGCAGTTCTGGTCTCGGAGTCAGAAGCCCCAGTTTGAATCTGCTTCTGACACTTAAATCCCATCTGTGACCCACAGGCAACCGACCCCCTAGGATTTGGGTATTAAGTCGCAGATGGATTGAGATCTGCCCTAATCAGGGAAGTTTCCACAAGAGGCGTGTACTTGGACAGGACACGTTCTTCATATATTCACGCCTGGGCAACATACATACAGATGCATGGATCTGCCACCCAATGGCTCCCTCCCCGGGACTCTGAGGCGCTACGTTTCCGTTTGGTGTCTGTCTCCTGAGAGCCCATCCTGAATTCTAGGGACCCCAGCCCTTCTGGCTCACTGGGGAAATAACTCCTGTTTTGGGTGGCAATTGGTGTCTCACTGATGGGCAGCAACCAGGGTCACTGGTCCCTAGGCCTTGTTCTTTAGAAGCACTGACCACTTCTTTTCTAAGGCCATCTTGTTTCAATCTCTCTGCTCTATGGTGCCCTCCAGTGGCGGGGTATCCAATAAAAGAACCAAAGCTCTTTGCAGGCCAGCACTTACCCAAATCCTCTTAGGCTCGTAGGGGCTAGAGCTGGGAAGACCCTCAGATCATCAAGTCCAGAGAAGTTGTGACTCGCCTTCAGACACACAGGTTATAAATTAATGAGCTGGACTTGAATCCAGCTCATCAAATGAATGACAGAATTAGAGCTGATTGGGACCTCAGAAGCCATCTAGTCCAACAATCTCATTTGAGAAACTGAGGCCCAGGTCACACCAGTAGCAAGCTCAAACTCAGGTCCTCTGACTCCTACCCCAGCTTCTCTTTGCACTATAGTCCAGGCATTCTGCCTCCAAATCCTTCCTTTGATACCAGGCTGCCTCCCACCTAGGATTGCCAGGGGGCCCAGGCCAGTAGAATAGCCTCCTTCCAGTCATGCTGGGCCTTGTCTCCTCTCGCTAAGAACAGTTCTCCTTCCCCTGCTTGTTCACTGCTGCCTTCCTGCCACGTAGAACCTCAGACTCGATGGCATCCCTAGTTCCTCTTCCCTTGTCCTGCTGTGATGCAATAGGATGGGCCTCTGAATCCCAAGGCAATGGGCTTCGGAGCTGTTGCATCCTCGAGTGCAAATCTCATTCATTGGGGAGGAGGAAGCCGACGTGAGAGTGATGATGAGAATTTCCTTTAGTAACTCAGGGCCCCTGGGAAGGTTGTGCCCCAAGAACGATGCCCAGGTTCGGTACCCTCTCAGATATAGAATCGTCCCCATGTTTGGTGCAGATTCACATCCCTTGATGTGCTGAGCAAAGAGCAACACTAGCTAGGCCAGACCCTCTGCCCCACCTGGATCTTAGATGTTTTCGTATAAAACGGCAAAATATTTAGGCAACTTAACAACCTAATCCAATCTCAAATCCTCTGTTACTTCCATTGGGTTATGGGAACTCTCAGGAAGGGAAGGGCTAACCCACTAAAATCTTATAAGCTTCCCATCAAAAGAGTCATGGCAGCTGCGGATGGGTGGGCAAACTGAGGTTTAGCATAGGAGAGGAGGGCCCGCTCACTTGGGCCAACACAGTGCAAGTAGATCATTAAGTCCTTTGGGGATGGGGCCACATCCAATAATTTGGATGTGAAGAATCACGGAGAGAGAGAGAGTTGTTTCTCTGATGAAGTCTATATGGGGGGTCTTGGTTTTGTTTCATTTGGATCTTCCTCTGTTCGAATGTCGTACAAACTGATGAATTTCTGATTGTGTCGCTCGGGTCTGTTGCCATGAATCACAGCTTCTCCCTACCCTTTTGCTCCCTTCCCCTTCCTGAAACTTGAATTGATAAAAGTGTGGTGAGTTCCTACTAAGAACAATAAACTTGTGGCTGAGGTCTGGGACCCACTGGCCTGAGGCAGCTGTTCCCTTTTCTCTAGAGGTGGGATTGTGGTATGTGGAAGATGCTGGGGTCACAGAGGACCTCAGCCCACAGCAATACCAGAGAGGCAAAGTTTGGGTCGATTCAGTTAAATATTAGGTGCTTTACATATACTAGGCACTGAGTTTGCAAAGTCAAAACTGAAATTATTCCCCTCTTCATGTTGCTTACATTCTATTGGGGAGGAGAAAACAAAGATGCACCTGAATCTTTACTGTAAAAGAATTTCCAGAGGGAAAATGGGCTGAATAACTAGGGAAAGCAGCCCCTGAGTGATTCTTTAAGGAAGCTATAAAGAAGGGGTGCTCGTTTGTTGTGCATCCAGAAAGCAGGAGGGACAAGGTTACTCAGAAGAGGGAGTATTGGAAAAGGGGTTTTGGGGGGCAGGATCATAACAGAAGGTAGAAGTTGGGAGATGAAGTCAAGAGAAAAGTGTCCTGATTGTCCATTTGAGCTCAGTTGGGTCTGTTCCTTTCCTGAATACAGCTCCTATTATCCTTTCTTGGGACGCTGAACAGAGAAGCTAGGGAGCACAGGATGCATGGAGATCAAATCTTTTTTTTAATCAGTGACTTGGATGAAAGACACAGATGTCTTGTTCAATTTACAGAAGATGAGAGTTGGATCGGAAAGCTTGCAGCTGGCTAAGCCATTGTTGGCCCGAATCCAAGAAAATGAAATTTAATAACAATGAATGTAAAGTCTTACGCTTGGGATTTAAATGAAAACAACCCAACTTCAAAAGTATAAGATGGGGGAGGTACAGCTACATTCCAGTTTATCTGAAAAAGTCCTCAGGGGCTGCAGGTTTACCATGAGTCAACAGGGTAATATGGCGTCCAAAGGTAGGGAAGGCAATCTGGAGATGTAGCGAAAGTGAGACTGTGCCCAGGATTAGGGGCGTCCCAATGCCACTGGATCCTGCTCTCTTCACACCACATTGGGAGTATTAAGTCCATTAGTTTTGGGCGCCATGTTTTAGGAAAAATATTGACAAGATGGAGAGTGTCCAGAGAAGGAAACCCAAGATGGTGAGTGGACTAGTGATTATCCAGTGAGCACTTGAAACTGGAAATATTAAATTTGAGAAAGAGAAGAGTAAGAAGGTATAGGATGTCTTCTGAACTTCCCTTTCATCACCGAAGGAGCCACTTTCCCTTCATTCCCCTCAGTTTGTAACTTCAGCATTATCCTTGATTTCGTGTTCTCCGTCACCTTCACCTATTTTATTAATTCTCGGATTTTACCATTTATACTTCAACTGCATCTCTTCCATGGCCGCCACCTTAGTTCAGACTCATTGCCTCCTAATTCGGTAATTCTTACCCTGAGGGTCCATGAAAATAAAAAACAAGTTGTATGATTATATTCCACTATAACTGGTTTCTTTTGTACTCCTATGTGTTTTATTTTATGCATTTAAAATTTTTATTCTGAGAAAGGGTCCATAGACCCCTACCAGATTGCCAGAGGGGATCTGTGATATAATTAGGGTTAAGAACCTCTTGGAAATTGGCTTCCCTGACTCCAATCACTTCCCTTTCCCATTCATCATCCACATGGCTACTCAGGTGAATTCCCATAAGGGCAGCTCTAACCCTGTTGCTCTCCTGCCCCATACAATAAAGTCTGCTTATCCCTTAGTGCCTCTAGCATCTAATAAAAGTTTGATTTGCTTTTACAATTCTCCCCAATTTGACCCCAACCTACTTTTCCAGCTTCCTTATACATTACTCTCCCTTCCACGCTCGACAGTCCAGTCAAACTGGCCTTCCTGTGCCTCCCACAGACAGTCCATGACTGTTTGTGGACCATCCCCCAGGCCTGGAATATACTCCTTCCTCTCCTCCCCCTGGTAGAATCCCTTATTTCCTTCCAAACTTAATTCAAACATCACCTTCTACCTGTAGCCAGTACACACAGGACTTCACTGGCCCAGAGGAAGGCCGGCTCTGTCTCTCCACGTCAGAGTTCTGGGTTCCCCTTAAGGTGTTGGGACATCAGCTCGAGCCACCATCTTGTTTTTTCCCACTATTAGTCAGTTAGGGGAGAAGTCTAAGATGAGAACTTCAGTTTCCTGATCTTAAATCCAGAACTCTCAAGAACATCATCTCATTTGATTTGCACAATGTATTTGGGAGGGAAAGAGGGAAGTGAATATCAGGGCCATTTTATCACCAAGCATTTAGTAAGTGCATCCGATATTGCCAGGCAAGATGGTTCCTATGGGGATAGGGATAGGGTAAGAGAATAGTCCTGTGAATCATTTATACGGGGCATCCCAAAATGCCATTTTAAACTTTAAAAAACATTCTGAAGCTTTAGTTATTAAAGTTCTGGGAAAAAAATTAAGTTTTGTGGCTCAGAAATGAACACAATACCCCAGATTTGGGGTTAATAAATCCTATCTCCACATGATTTAATTTATATGGCCTTGAAATCACATCTGAGGTTTGACTTTCCTGCCTTCTTATGGCCAAAGGGTGACCCATTCTCGACTTTCCAGGTCTCATGTAATTCTCATCAAGGAAAAGAGCTTTGACCTGAGGCAAAAAAAAAAAGACAAATTAGGCAAGATTCTCTACTGGAGAAGCTTGGAGGGAAGAGGTAGAAGGGAGCAGGCTCTCCTCCAGAGACATGGTGCAGTTTCCCCATCCATCAAATGAGGACGCCAGAATGGATCAACTCCGAGGCCCCTTTTAGCTCTCAATCTGTGATTCCATGAATCTCACTGCTTACAGTGGTTGAGGGGTATACATGTGCCCCTAAATTCTCTTTCTTTTCTCTCTCTGTCACCTCTTCCTTTTTGCCTCTTCTTCCACAGGGAAACAGGGAAATAGACAAGATTACCTTTGGGGCTCTCCAGTCTGAATTTGGGGGATGCCATGACAGGGAGAGTTCTCAGATTTTCCCCCTCTCTTAACCTTCACTGAAGGTTTCATGATCTTCAGGAGAGAATTAGGGAGTTTTCTTCTCTCACCCATCCGTTCTTTTTGATTGTTCTGGTTCCTCTCCCAGATTAACCTGGCTCTGACCCCTTTGGACCTCCATCTCTGCTCCTCCTAACCCAACATGCTCTGGGCTAGAATCAACAGGAAGCTAATTGGGTATGACTAGGAGAGGGCTACCTGAGGGACCCTCCCTCTGTAACCAGGTAGTGAGTGGACTTGGACAGACTTCGGGAGATAGTGACAGACAGAAGGCACAAAGAGTAGGACACAACTCTTTTTGTCCTTTAGTTTGTCCTCATGGATCACGACCTCAGGGAGGTTCCGCCATGGCATGCAGGTGAGTTGGATTTAAGTGGAGGAGGGCTCTGCAAGATCACCTGCCTCACTCTCTCCTCCAGATCCAGAACACAACTGGAACAATAATAAATAATAACCTACTTCGATCTCCTTCCCAGAAGCCTTTGCTTGTAATGCTTCCAAAAGGCCACCAGGTGGCCACCTCACTCATCCCCAAACTTCAATTCCTCAGTATTCTTTCAATGTCAGGACCTCAGACATAATTTATTCCAATCCCTTCTTCTCACTCTTGGGGAAGCTGAAGCCCAGAGCAAGGTCAGGAGACTTCATTACA
>JAJPUD010016120.1:0-35146 GCA_023553655.1 Myrmecobius fasciatus | reverse complement strand
AAGGGGGGAATATTCCTATAGAAGGAACACAATTGGGAAATCAAGTTGGGAGCCTATACTTCAGGGAAAGCTTAAAAAACTGTCCTTCAAACTTTCTGCCCAGATGCAAAACAAACTTCCACCTTCCAAAGTTCTGTGACATTTCTCTGGGATACTGGGTTTTCTGATTTATTGGTCTTCCCTCATCTCTACCTGGGATCCAAACTCAAGAAATAATGATAGTTCCAAGAAATTCTATCAAATAGCCAGGTCCCTCAGAAGAAGCAGCAGCTCACAAATCATTGTACACAACTCAAATCTCTCAGGGCTGACATGGCATCAGGCATTCTTATGCAATGCTCTTTTCACATGAAGTTGGAGTAGGGGACATACAAAATTATGCAAAAAAATAGTTCTTCTAATACTATCAGATTAAAATATTGTTTTAGGCAGTTTAAGAAAGCTACAGATAATATTGAACACAGAGACTATGATGTAGATGGAAACCATAGTAAAGTTTTCTTGGTTCCACACTTAAACATGGTCCTCAAACTGGCAGGCTAAATCCATAGAAGAGTTTAATACCCTAAAAGGGACAGAGTGCTGTGGCGGGCTTAACCCAAGAGATTCAGCAAACATGGCATGGGCCATGGACATATTCGGAGAGGAAATTTAAGGGGTTTGACATATCTTCCATTTCTGATTGGACACAGCAAGGTGGAGTTGCCCACTATCTCCATAGTGGGTGGGACTGAGGCTAAACTGATCTCCATCAGTTCCTTTCCCTGCTTACCTCAGGGAGTAGTTTTATCAATACTTCAGACTCTCTCTGCCCACCCCACCTACTGATCTAGGACCCCATCATTTGATAAATTGAATTTTAACCTCTTCCATGTCTCTAGACTTTTACCCCCAAATTATAACTATAAGGATAAAAAACTGAGTAAAGCATTTAGATAGAACAAATGGACTAATTCAATTTGGGAAGATTACTTAGTTATAGAATTTTATTGAATGAAATTTGACCAAAACAATACCCTAAATCCTTTTTATTCTCAAAGGAAACTTTACAGTTTAGTAGCTCTTTCTATAGTCATCCTCCAGACAGGGTGACTAACATTGTCCTGAGATCCTGCAGTATACATTTCTTTGCTTATGTCCAACTCTGAGTCTCCTGTGTGGGTCCCTAACCAGGACCACGTCTTTGAAGGAACTTCCCATTCTTTTAGGGGATTAGGTTCCCTAAGACTTGATTTATTGGCTATTCCTTCCAAGTTCCCCAAATGAAGGCACTGGAGATTAGCTCCCTAGAATGAAGCAAAGAGGATAATTTCCTAGAACCCAATATCTACCTACATGGGTTACAGCTAATACTGGGATTTGTTCTGGTAAGTTCTCTGATACTTCCAATTTTTAACTTTTACACAACTTTTAAGACCAGTCAAATAGGTCCTAAAGCAAAAAAAAAAAAAAAAAAAAAAAAGGGAATACTGTACATAATTTGTACCTATTGTCCTGTAAGACTTCCTGAAAGTTAAGCTCTGTAATAATTGTCAATCCTATACAAGTGAACTGCTCAAATCAGTAAACCTAAAATGAGCTTCAGATCAGAATGTGGAATTGCTCCTCAGAATGCCTTGACAGCTTATTGTGGTAGGAAACCTAAGGCTATAGGTTTCAGCCTAAATTATTGCTTTCTTAAATTGGTATCAGAATTAAGGTAGGAAAAATGATTTCTCCCCAACCCTGCCCTTTCAGGGATGGATCATAGGATAGGTTCCTCAACACTATGAGCTGCTCAAAGTTTGCCCTTAAGCAATTTGAGACTTCTCTATAACAGAAATGATTTAATTATACCTTCATAAAAGTATATAAAGGCAAAAAAATTATGTATTTTAACCTTGCCAATGAACATTAATTAGCTAGGTAGCCGACTGGAAACAAGGAATTATCAATTCAACTACATTTCCTTGATCTTAATATGAAAAATGGAGGGTGAAATACCCATTTATCTATGTTTGAAAATTATGACTGTATAATTTTTATAAAAATAGGATTTGACCATTTGACCATGAACAGGATGCTTTCAGAAAAACCTGTAAAGACATCAATGAACTCAAGCAAAGTGACATGTATTGTGTACAAAGTATAGTTGTTGGGTGATCAGCTGTGAACTACTTTGCTATTCTCAGCAATACAATAATTCATGACTATTTTGAAGAATTTATAATAAAAAATGCCGTTCATGCCCAAAGAACTGATTGTATCTGAATACAGATACAAGCATACCAGTTTTTTTTTTAACTTTTTTGCTCTTTTGGGGGGGGGGGAAGACTTAATTTTTTTTTAACAAAATGACTTGTGCCTTCTTAATCTTAATGAAGATTGGGGGTGGGAAGGAAAGGAGAGTTAATCTAGGTTTTTATTTTTAGAAAATAATTTTTTGCATGTAACAGGGAAAACAAAAATATTAGTTTTTTAAAGTAGAATTCGAGTGCTCCAGTGCTTATGAATTTAGGTGTCACAAATTTAGAGTCCTTCTTTGCCTTGATTTACCCTAAAATTCATTTTCATTAGGAGTCCCCAATTGAGCCGACTCAAACTTAGACTTACCTCAGGCTCAAAGAATTTGGGTACAGACATTGAGAGGAGATCCAACCTTCCAGAGCAAATGTCCATAGTAATGCCATCAATGAAAATTCAACCTGGTTTATTAACTTCCTTTTGGGGTCCCTTAGGGGCCAGTCAAAAGAGATTGAGGTCCACATTCACCATCCCAAAGTCACCACCAATGTATTAAAATAATGCCACTTACACAATAAGACTGAGGCAGAACTGAGCCAATGACACTTTATTATAGAGTATATTCATGATCCCCTCCAATGAAATGGACCTCATTATTTGAGATCAGATGTTTTCTTCCAGAATCCTATTTTTCTAGGACTAGACATCCCGACGTTCAGAATAGCTTTACAAAATGCAGGATAATTCCATTGACTGACATGACATATGCTAAAACAAGCAAAACAATAAGTCATCGGAGTCACAGGTTAGGTTAAGAAAGGAATATCTCTACACAAGATGGATAGCCACCTTCTTAGGTTAGGCAGGAGAAAAATGGTACAAGCTACAACACCAATAAGTCGTCATAAAATGGTCATCTGCTTGTTGGACAAGAGATTAGACTGGAGGTACAAAAATATTGTGAGGGACTTTCCATAAAGTTGAGCATTCTCCATCACATTGGACATGGATGGAGGGACTCAACTTCCTGTAAGTGAGCAAGTAAACTAAGAATCAGTTACAGCTCTGGGGTTTCATACAGAACTTTGATATGATTCTATCAAAATAATTGAAACTGACTGGAATAGAGTAGGGGTGCAAATGAGCTATTTCTCAGATAACAGCTTTCATCAATGCCTGTGTCAGTGAAAGCTCTGAATTTATAATGTACAGGAGAAAATCTGGGGTGAAGATCTATGAGATTTCATTGTATCAAGGAGTAAAAAAAAAAAGCACCACTAAGAATGACATCTTATTTCTTGAAATCACAGCCACAGATTCCAAAAAACAGAAAAAAGTTGTGGCAAAGTATTTCATGGAAACATCTGGTAACCTAGATGACCTGCAGTATCACTGTTACATGATTTTAGCTACAGAGGAGTCTTAAGGGAAGCCATATAGTAGCAGGAATTACTGTAATTAAAACTATGATGGAACCAAAGATCCTGTGGCCTGGTTTTCTTCCCACTGGAGAACATCACCACAACCTGGGGCAAAGATCATGAAAAGGGTGCTTTTGAACATATGGTAACACAGTTTATCAATATTTAGGTCTGTGGGTCTGCATTTATAATGCATGGGAGAAAATCTGGGGTGAAGATCTAAAACATTTCATTGTATTAAGGAGAATGGAAGCATGACTAAGAACAAGATTAGATCCTGGAAATTCTCTTGACAGTTTCTTGGGACATCAGAAAACTAGGATTCATATCTGTGGTCCACACCACCCAGTCCACTCCTGCTGGCTCTCCATCACATTAAGCACCAGCTCAATGCCTCCTCCGTCCTCTGTCTTATACTCCACTCTAATCCAGACACCCATAACTTTGGTCAAGGTCATACTAGCAAAACACAGTCTTGAAGTTCTAGGCACTAGAGCTGAAATTCACCAATTAGCTGCATTTCAGAAAGGAGTTCATCTGGTTCCACTATTCTGAAAGAGGAATTTTTTTTAAAGAAAAAAATCAGTTGAGATCCCTTCATGGAATGAGTGTTTCAAGGATCTGTTAAGATTACACTATCGGGGCAGCTAGGTGGTGCAGTAGATAGAGCACCAGCCCTGAAGTCAGGAGGACCTGAGTTCAAATCTGGTCTCAGACAAGTAACAGCTGTGTGACCCTGGGCAAGTCACTTGACCCCAATTGCCTCAGCAAAACAAACAAACAAACAAACAAACAAAAATAAGATTACACTATCCATAGGTAATTGGAATCATTAAAAGAAATTCTTGTCACAAGGATAGATTTGGGAAAATCTGAGTTTTACTCATTAATTTGTGCTTCATGAGCAAGCTTGTGTGTAATGAGAGTTTTCAGAGGGGAAAGTGTTCCAGTAACACTTTTTGGGACAAGCTTTAGTTACTACAGAGTATGTATATCAATCATTGGGAGGGAGAGGCAAAAGTCAGGTGGGAAATGAATTGTGTGGGAAGAAGGGTTATTGTCTAGGAGAACTACTTTGGGGGGGGCTTTAATGAATTTTTCTTCCGTTTTATGATAGCATGGCATTAGGTGATTCATATATTTGTTCATCTGCATTTTGAGACCAAGAAACCACAAGGCAGAATGAAAGTCAAGGCAGTTCTAGACTCACAAAAGTGAGCCATTCAAAACATCCTGCAGTCTTAACAAGAGCAGCTGGACTCACTGAAAGGATACAGCAGAAACAGGAGGGAATACTCGATTCCTTTTTACACTTTAACCAAACCAACTTAACCGACCACAGCATTGTATATACACTATTAACAGCTCAGCTCCAGTGAACAGCACTTTACTATGCTAGAGAATCACAGCAAGTTGCTTGCGTATCAGACTGTCAACTTTATCCTGCTCTCCACTTTGGCATGACTAGGGGAGGTCCACTGTGGAAATGGAGCAAAAATTTAAGGATCTGGGGTCTTGGGAGGCATGGGTAGGGGAGGATTTCAAGGACAAAGCCAATAAACCCATTTCCACAACCCTGTATTTTGCAGGTGCCATCATCCCCCTTTTTGTGGGATAAGGGATTTTCCCAGGATAATGTTTTTGTCTTCGTTTTTTGAAGAAAACCAATGGCATCATAGGATGATGTCTTGATTTAATTTAAGTGAGGCAGAGTTGTACAAGTTCAGCCTCACTCTCTTGCAGAGTCATCAAAGTCCAGTGATGAGACAAATTCAAAACCACTATGGCAGATGATACCAAGGATCATCTGCTGCATCACAGGCAATTGGTTGAACTCAATACCCCCCACAGTACTGGCCTTAGCTGCCTTCATGGCAGATGAGGCAAATTGATCCCATCTGCCCAATCCACTGGGGGAAGTTTTCACAGGGCTGAAGTAGACAGCCCCTAACTTATTGAGAGGTTTCAGGAAGGTCACTGACTCCCCCCTCCCAACCTTGTTTAGCTCACCTGTCAATGGGGTGTGGCTACAACATGCCATAGCTTTTTAGAGCCACAGCTGAGAGTTGGGTGCCATGTAGACACCAAATGTGGATGAGCAGCCCTGAAAAGGGCTCAGCAAGTCCTCAGTCCAGAGGGGCTAGTCCCCCTCATACTCTATACACTACAGGTCATAGTTTAGTCAGGAAAAGAGTTCAAGTTCTGCCCTCTTGTTCCACCTGTTGCCTAGAAAAGGCCTCAGGTGACCTAGTCCCAACACCCTTATTTACAGATAAGGAAACTGAGGCCCATGAATGTTAAGCAAGTTATCTAAGCTCACACAGGTAGAGTCAGAGATGAGAATTGAAACCAGGTACTCTTGATTGCAAAGCTAATGCTCTTTCAACTATACTACAAAAAATGAGGCTGCACCAGTCTTTACTAGTAGAACCCAATCATATATGTAATTCCCTTAACAAACAAACTGAACCAGACCACTTTTTATTTTGGCAGTTTGTACCCCATGCTAAGAATTAACTTGAACCCAAGCCTGAGACATTGAGCTTCCTTGGTCTTAGGGTGCACAAGACTGAATGAAAACCAACATTCTACAGAATTACAAAGACATACAACACATCTTAGTCTCTAGCAAGACCATCTTTGCCCTTCTAAGCAGAAATGAATTGGTAAAGAATGGGAGAAATGTAGGGGAGAAGGCAGAATAAGAACATTTAATTGAAATTTTTCCAGTTTAACAAAACCAGACGACTAATGATGGCATTATATGCTCTTTATCACCAGTTCAGCCCTGGTAAAGTCAAGCAAAGCATTAAGTTTTTATTAGCCCTTTCCTTTTTACTCTGTCCCATGCCCATACGTGATCTGTGAATCGATATCATACGTATCAGCCCTAAATGTTGCAGGCATGTGACACCTAAAACCTTCCCCCCCCATAAAATTCATGACTAATTACAGTGATTTAGAGATTCACCCCTTCTTCACTCTCCCCCTTCCCTTCCCTGATCCTGCTTCATTCAACAGAAGTCAATAATATGACCATAAACTGGTGAAACTAATTTATTCTCTTGATCATTTTTTTGGAATGAACTTGTGAGAATATTAGTAAAGAGCCGAGTGAGGAAACGTCTTCCACAAAAGGAGTTAATTGTTCTGTAACAATCTCAGAGAGCTATTTTGGGATGCTGAGTGGTTAAGTCCCTTTCCTAGAATCCCATAGCTATTATGTGCCATGAAAAACTTAAACCCATCCTCCTGATTTTAAGTTTTGCTCTCTATCCACCATGATGTTTGCCCTTCAACATTGTATGAACAACACTGTTCATACAATGAAATCTCATAGATCTTCACCCCAGATTTTCTCCTGTACATTATAAATTCAGTAAGCACAACAAGTGCTTACTGAAAGACTGAAGGATGTTTGAAGGAGACAAGAAAGAATTTACAGGATAGATGAGATGGCCACACATGAGTGGACAATACAAAGAGAGAAAGCCTACCAAATTGATATTACTCTATTATGCTTGTTCTAGACGTGGAAAGGAAGGTTCTCAGACCCCTTCCCTTATAAGCATAGGCCTTATTCTGTTCCTACAATGCTAGGAAGTCATCTTTAAATTGGAACACAATCTACATGGGACTGAAAGTAGATTTCAGACACTTGTCATCAACCTTATTTTTCTGTGTTGTCTTAGACCTAGACTCTATGGTATCAGAATCAGGCTGGGAATATGAGGGAAAGCTTCCTTTGTCAAGAAAGGTTAGGGACCACTGGAAAAAAAATACAATGAAAACCTCCAAAGTCAAAAAGACTAAAATAAAAAAAAGCAATCCAGACCTTGATCTTATTTTTGAGATCTCTAGCTATGCTCAGAGACATGGTATTAATAAAATCACAGAAGAGAATACAAGAGAGGTAGCAGGCTATAACAAAGGGTTCATGTTAGTGGTCTCAGCCAAGGAAATTTCAAAGATTTGACACTGTTAAATTGAGACAAAAAACATGTGTCTTGTGGAACCTGAAAACAAAAAGTGGGGAAAAGCCACATTTAAGTGGGTATTGGCCTCTCTCAGCCTTTGTAAGGCAGAAGACTTTTCTCCCCATAATCTTTTTCTACTACAAACGCACTCCTATGAGCGAACTTAGAGCTTTTAATTTCTACCTCCTTAATGATTGAGTTAGAAACTAGGAGAATGAATGAACACATAATTAAATTCTGAGGACAAGGGCTCTACTAAGAACTACAAATTTCAAATGTCCACACATTAACAGAATTGCTTTGGGACTTGGACATTTTGACTACTTGAGAAACTATTTGGAAAAAAGTGTTCTCAAATGGGAAGATTTTATGTTGTCAATGAAGAGCCAGATTCTGAGTGTTCCTTTGATTGCTGCAAAGAACTGTCTTGTAAGGACTGAGAAAGCAACTGTAGTGAGGAGACCTAATGAGAGATTTAAAATTTGGAGCTATTGTCTTTAAATGAGAGGATTTAGCAACCACTAAAGCTACATCCAGAGTTCCATAACTATTATAATTCACTTCCACTAATTTTAGCAATTTAAAGCTCCTCTGAATGAAATGAATATAGTTGGAAAACTTGAACCCCGTGTTCATATGGAGAATTCTCCTGGCCTAAAAGTTTAGGAAGAGATTCAGGTTAATTATTTGAGAGATCATAGAGAAATGACTTGAACAGATTTTCTACATAAAACTTAGATTAAGAATAGTGGGGTTTTTTTTCATTTCAAGCTAAACTAGGAAATATTAACTAATGTTAAAAATCCACTTGATTTCTAAGAATGATGACTTTCAAGACTAGCATGAAGGATGGATTACTGATTACCCATGTCCTTAGAGATTAGCTCAATTCTATTATACTCCAGAACAGCTTCCTGGCCAAATCACAGGGAGCACAAGAGAATTTAAAAATTATCTACTCAAAGTCCTTAAAATAGGTAAATAAATGGAATCCCAAATATGAAGCAGCAACAAAAGTGACAAAGCACAAATTTTAAGAATAAAGACAGAAAACAGCAATCACCTCTAACATCTCTCTATAACTCCTCAATTCTCACCCCTTTTTAAACATGCAAAATATATTCAGAGATCCCATTTCCCATTTTCACCTAAATTCCACATAGTTCAGTTGAAAAAATACACTGGAGTATTGCAACTAAACTATAATGCCCTGAAAGACATGCCCCTTTAAGCCGATATGTTAATATAAAATAATCTCTTAATGAAGATTAAGTCACTATTGTGGCTAGAGCTCTATCTCCATGATCCCTACAAGGGCTGAACTCCCACTTGGCACGTTTGTTGTGCCATTTTCTTCTTATCTTAGTTCTCCAAATGAGGCCAATTGTCTTCAGACCTGTGTTCATTTTCTATATAACCAACCTACATAGGACAGAAAGGCAATATCATCCTTTGTCAATCCCAGACAATACATGATGATGGAAAGGAAGACAGTGAGTCAGAAAAATGAGAAACTTCAAGAATTTTGCTTTAAAAGCAACAAAATTTAAAGAATAAGAGTTTAATAACAGATACTGGCATGTAAATATATGGTACCAACATTAGTGCTGATGAGAATTCTGTTTCCATCACCAGAACTGGTTAGCACCACTACCATACCAAGGATTGATGTGGCAGTTTTCACATTTGACTAGCCATAATACCACAATATACATAGATCACCTTTTTAAGTAACTACATAGAATTTTAGGGCAGAGAACATCAGATAAGCAACATACTGAAACATCACTCACAAGACTGGATGAAATCAAAATATTAGAACTTGAGCTCTTTAAAGCAGAAGACAACATCTGGCATTATGTTTTGCCAAAAAGCACTTCCAGTAGAACAGAAAACAGAATGCTTCATGTGAAATGAAACAAGAATTCTTAATTATGAAGGTCTTGAATTTGGACGGTGAGGATAAAAGAAACTGCATTTTTATTTCAATACAATTTGTTTCCTTTGTAATTCTATGTATTTTATTCTTTTAAAACTTATCCTGCAGAGCTTCCTTGAAGCTATCATAATCACTCAAGAGTTTGGCTGATCCATCTGCCACAGGAAAGAAAATTTGACATGAACAATAGTGTCAGAGTATTCTCTCTGAAACTAGGAGGGGGCTAGGTGATGAAAAAATATAGCCATATTCATTGGGACCTCTGGGATTGTTTTTCCTATACTGTGGGGGGGGGGAGGGAGGATTCCTGCATGGCATTAAGATATAAAATATCTTGCCTACAAAGAACTAGAAAGACTAATATGCTAATTACTGGAAAGACAGTATAGGTGTGAGCAAGCTACCTACTAATATAACCTTTAAAGGAAAATGCCATGAGTCATCACATGAACCAAGATAACATGGAATAGGATGCCAAAAATCAAGGAATGACAGGTTCTAGAATACTCCACTGGTACCGAAAGGCCTCCAGCAAATTGTGGTGAGCTTTGGGGGAAAAGGACTATAGTCACACAGGTTAGCCAAGCCTGACTAGGTTACAGACACCATCACTGAAATGAAGTCTTGAATTGACTATGCTGACATTGTCAATGGATCTGTGAACTAATGAATGAAAGTTCCCCTGAGAGTTGGGGGAGCATAGACCCTTTCAATATGGTGTTGATTTTTGTTTCCAAATCTATAAATTCCCAAGAGTTATCCAAAAGGGGGCTTCTTCCAGTGATGGTTAGAAGAAGAATCTTAAGTGGTAGAATCCATCAAATTGGAATTATCTCCCGTCTCTTACTTTAAGACTTATCTTCCAGTCACATGACTGGGATTTTCAATATCCCAAAGACTTGAAAACCTTGACAACCAATTCAGTCTGAGATGCACATGAGTGATGGCCAGGAAAAATTTCTTACTCAGGCATGGATTCCAAGCACCATGAAAGTCCTAAAGGCATCATCCCTGCTACTATATGAGGGAGACACCTTAAAGATCAAGGTGAAATCTCAGGAATAGCCATTCAGATTAGTAAATTACAAGATGAGTAAAGAATGATCAAGTTTCATGGGCAGGATAATTCTGAAGCTGTACTTCCTCTGCCTTGTTATCATCACACACTTTAAATCAGGCCAGATCTCTAGACACCATTGCCCTGAGGAAGTCAGTCCTCTCATTTCTGGAAAAACCCAGGCTGAAGCAGAACCGTCTTTATTGAACATAATGCAAGGCCAAACTCACATACACTATCTGGAGGATTCTAAAATCTAGAGCCTCAAAATGTCTCTTATCCATCATTGGTTTAAAGAAAAAAAAATAGTTACACATACAACTCAGCTCCTGAAGATAGATGTCTTCAGGTTATTGATTTGAGACAACACTAAAGAGATGCTTCTATACTTAAGTGATGAAAGAAAATTAGAAGTTACGCACCCAGCTTAAGAACTCCCAATGTGGTAGCATATGCCCCACTTACTCGTCAACGTTTCATAAAATGGTTTGAGAAGAGAAGCTTCAGTCAACTCCATGAGACAGAGGATAGCAGGAAAACTGACTTCTCACCCATGTGGCCAGAACAGCCATCTCTCGGGCCAATTTCTTTCTGCTCAAGAGCAGGCCCTTGCTCAACCACTGGAATCATAGCTTTAAGAGTTGGAAGGAATCTTAAGGGCAAACTTTTTTTAAACCTTAGAGATGAGGAAACTGAAGGTCAGAGGTAATCGACTCACTCAAAAAAACTACACATGGGAAAGTGGAATAAAATGCAGCAGAGTCAAAATGCTATCTGACAGTTTGTCAGAACTCAGACCACAATGTCTCAGGAACTACTCTCACAACTAGAGTCCCAAGTGGCAAAGAAAATACAACTAAATCCATAGGGGCCTTGGGGATTTTTTTCTCCTATATTCTGGAAAACCTTTGGCCACTCTCCAGCTAGGCCCTAAGAGTGATACATAGTAGGCACCAAATAAAGAAATCTTTGCTACATTATGGCTGTAAACTATTAAGAGCCTAAAAATTCTTTACTTCACTTTCCCTTGGATCTTTCCTAAACCCAAGCTGGCAATCTGTTACAGTGCAGCCAGTTATTTCTGTAGTATTTTAAAAGCATTATATAATAATTAATCCTACATGAGCAACCCCCCAAAATACCAGGATTCTTCCCTTCCAGAAAATTATGATCTCAACACTTGTTGCAAAGGGCAAGGATTTATCCAATACATCCCTGTTCTGGTGAATTCTCTCAAAAGCAGGTGGAAGGTTCCACACAAACTAAATTTTGTTCAAGCATCTTGTCAAGATTGAAGCACTAACAACAGAAAGCACAACTCCAAAGGGTAAGAGATGACAGAACAAAGCTTGAACTTCACCCCCTGATCAAGGATTCTTCTTAAGACATATGCACATACACAAATCTGGTTTCCAATGATATTGTGAAATTATAAGAGTGTAGATTTAACTATAAGGACCTTGGAAACCATTTAGTCCAAATGCTCTTACTTTATATAAGAGATATAAAAATGTTAAGTAATTAACTCAAGGTCACATAAGCAGCAAAAATGAAATTTTATTCCAGGTCCTCTCACTCTGGAACCAGTATTTTTCAACTGGACCAGATTGGGGTGTGGGGGGAAGAGAAGTGCATTTATTGAGAGCCCTTGCTAGCTGCTATCCCTAAGGCTGTTAGGGACAGCTGTTCCTGCTATCCCTAAGGAACAGCAAAAGCAATATATAATAATCCCTTGCCTTTAATGGCTACCCACTGGCACTGAAAAAGATTGTCCTCACCAATCACCAGATTTAATGAATTTCTAAGGGTGTCACTATATACCAATCTAGTACAACCCCATGATTATAGAGAGTATTGAATCCTAGAGGAATCCAATTACTCAAAATCCCAGAAGTAGAAAGATAATATTCCTTTAATTTTACCCTATGTTCTAGCCTCTTGGACCCCTCAGATTTTATAACAGTCTTTGTTCTCCTCTAATTCTTTAGTTTATTCTTGCCACCTCTTTTTAATTTCCTTTTCTGTTAAATCCTTACCATTTTCCCCCTGGATTTAAGAATTCATATCCATTATCTAATTCAACATTTGGCCCTGAATATCATCATCATATGTCCAGGGCCCATAATCTTAATTTAGTCATGCTACTTTGAGCATATTGAAGCCCTGCTGAAACAAATTAAGAGTTGACTAGTTAGAAGTCTTGATTCAAGAGCATTTTGCCTTGAAAGTGAACCCATCATATTATTGTTCTATAAGAAATTCTGAGTGGGATAGTTTCAGAAAAGACTGGACTCACATGAACTGATGCTTAGTGAAGTGAGCAGAACATGGAGAACATTATACACAGCAACAAGATTATGTGATGATCAACTGTGATGGGCTTGGCTTTTCTCAACAATGCAGTGTTTCAAGGCAATTCTAATAGATTTGGATGGAAAACCATTTGCATCCAGAGAAAGACCTATGGAGACAGTATGGATCAAAGCATAGTATTTTCACTTCCCCCCCCTCCATAGTATTTTTCTATACAACATAAAAAATGGAAATTGTTTTAAAACATTGCACAAGTTTAACCTATATCATATTGCTGTCTTGGGAGGGAAGAAGAAAAATTTGGACCAAATCCTTCCAAAAATGAATGTTGAAAACTACCTTCACACATTTGGCAAAATAAAATACTCATCTTCAGTCTTAGAGAAAAGGCCCATTCATAAAGTTGGGGTCTGAGGCATTGATTATATTGAAATCTTCTCCCCCTTACTAAGGGAGAAGGGCTAGGAAGACAAGACAATGGTTGAAGATCACTGGAAAATGCAATGAACTTTGCTCAGCATTAGCTATAACCTCAGTCCATGAACAAAACACTAGGTCCCAAATAGTTTAACACTGATATTAAACTGGTTACATAAAAAATTATGACAACTAGATAAACTATTTCAGGCACATGCTTTAAGGAGACTCATGAAAAAAAATACTTATTCATTTGGCCATAATTGCCACCCATTTGGAAACTATTTTGGATGCTAAAGAACAGTCCATTTCCAACCACTAGAGTCATATACTAGAATCACAGAAGGAACTATAGGGATATGTTAGAACTCCCTCATTACAGAGATGAGGGTACTGAACCCAAAGGGTAGAAAATAAGATTCAGGATTCCACAGACAAAAGTAAGTCACAAGAATCATAATTCTACCCTGGATGAGTCCTCAAGTTTTAGTATACACGTGAATCTTAAGAGTTCTATATCACATATTCCACCATTTCAAAGTTCTCAGAGGTACCAATGACCATTTGTGACCTTATATCTAATAACTCTAGAAAAAAAATGGAGCCAGGGAAAAATGAACATAAGCATCTTAGGAAATGACTTTATGGTTTCCTCACACTCAGCTTGGTATTTCCAGGCTATGGAAGACAAGACAGTTTATTGATGAACAAGGTTGTAGTCAAAGTCATGTCAAAAATTTCTCTCAGAGTAAGGTTACAATTATCTTCCCCATTTGAAATGAGGCATAAAAGGTTAATTTTCAAGTGGGATTGAATAGGTAATCCCTGATAGTCTTTGTTTTCTCCTAGCTGCTTAAATGTAGACTTCAACTCCAATTGCTAAGACCTGAGAACTCATCATGAAATTAATACTATTAACCCAAGAGAGGAACAAACAGGCAGCTATATTCTGTATCTTCTCAAGAACTATTGTAAGGGGACAGCTAGATGGCACAGTGAATAGAGCACCAGCCTTGAACTCAGGGGGACCCGAGTTCAAATCTTATGTCAGACAACACTTTCTAGCTATGTGATTTTGGGCAAATTGCTTAACTCCAATTGCCTCAGGAAAAAAAAAAAAATCTTACAGTAGTTTTTTGTTGAACACTTGCTAGAGGGCAGAGTGTTCAGACCCACAGGTGAAAAGTCTGCCTCACTCCGATTCCTTACACTAGTCTATCTTCAGATACATGGAAAGCTTCCTAATATTATACTCTATAAAGGCACTAAGAGCAGCTTAGATTCTGAGAATCTACTGATGCTGGAGGACTATCAAGCAGTGTGGACCACTTAGAAAACAGGATACCAGAAATTATGTTGTGCTTTTTGCTTAGACTCTGAAGTTAATTTAGGACTACGATAGCACAAAAAATCCCTTTATTTATAGAGGTGTATTTTTGCTGCTTTTTATATCAGCCAATTTTTAAAATTATTTTAAGAACAGATAAAGACACTTTACAGGATATTATTG
This sequence comes from Myrmecobius fasciatus, assembly GCA_023553655.1. NCBI lineage: Eukaryota > Metazoa > Chordata > Mammalia > Dasyuromorphia > Myrmecobiidae > Myrmecobius > Myrmecobius fasciatus. The sequence goes on along the minus strand of JAJPUD010016120.1, from coordinate 20,289 downwards.
CCTCTGTAGTAGACAGATCTAGTCATCAATGAAAGTTTCCAATATTCATTGTTTGAAAACCAAAAGTTTTGGTCACTAGTTTGCATTATGAAATGATAGTTTAAAGGATGATAGTTTAAAAGACCCCAACATATCCCCCTAAGAATTCAAAAGGAAAGGTTAAAGCAAAGAGGGGTTTCTAAGTTTAAGAAACTATGAAACAGGACAGAAAAAAATCACTAATGACCCAAGAACAACTTGGCCTCTATATGTCACTAGCAGTACATAGATCATAAATTGCATAACTGATCTAGGAAGAATAAGACATTGTTGCCCTACATAGAAGCAGAAAATGATGGCTTTCAAACAATTGATTAAACCTAAATTTTCGGCATGCAACTACTCAGTTACCTTCCAACATCTCAAATTTTAGGAAGAACAGGGCCTTATTTGGCTGGAGATGTCTCATAATAGGCTTCTGTTCACTGGACAAATATTTTTGAATGATCTTCGAGTATGGCATAAGGAACAAACCTAAAGCTCGATGTCACCATAGTTCCATTACACCTGCCCATCCCATCTAGCTCTTATTTCAAAGCAAAGAAAAAGGTAGCTATGCATTGAAAATAAACATGTTTAGAACTATGTAAAGATCCTAACTATATTCCATTAGGCAGAAAGCATGTTGAGGTTGGGATGGAAGGAATAGAATTCATACCACTTTTTCCATGAGGCAATATCACACGTAGAAGAAAGCTACCTTGCCAATATATCAAGCCAATCATTTCTATATAGCTAACTATAAAAGTCATGCTCTAATCATTAGAATCTACTTCGCTTTCATTTCTTGAAGTCACATGCAATACTGCTAAGAATGTTTTGGTTTATATGGGATTTCTTATTTTGAATTCCTTGAACTCTTTCTAAATTGCTTTTCTATATGATTGGATTGAAGTCAATTTCAACCTTAGCTCTGTCTTACCTTCCCATAGTCCCTTAAACACTAGTCATTTCTATTTTGAAGTCAAATTTCATGTTTCTTGGGACTCTTGATTTGCATATCTTATTGGTAATTTGGAGCAGTTCTTCCATGTGACCATTTTCAGTTATAAGAACCAATGGTTCCTTTTGACTGCTTATAGAATTTAGCAAGAGTCAGAGGTTGGTGAAAGCCATTCCTTAAGGCATTACAAAGCGCTGCTTTAGAGGTATTATAAACCAGATCAAATGTCTTACCAAAATAGATATCATTAAAGTATAATAAGATATAAATACATGTTCATAGATAAGTGTAGATATATTCACATGTAGCATAATAAATACAATTATAAAGATATATTTGTATATTTTTAAGGAACAAATGCTATTCTTGCCTAAATACAAGCAGCCATTTAGAAAAAATTCAAGCACTTCTATCAAAGAGTAAATATAAGACTACCTGCAGTTACATCTTTAAAGAGACATAACTGATAACTTAGAGGTCATCTTTGGCATAAGTCCTCTTGAACCATCTTTAAGTTGACCCACTTGGAAACCATGCAACATCATGGAAGATGAGCAACATTAATAAAATCTTAAGACTGAGCCCATGGTGACTATTACTACTGAAGAAATTTCACACTACCAAGTATTTATATAACTCATAGTTGCCTTCTAATTTAACCCAATTGCTTCACTTTAGGTTGTAATCCCTGCAAATGGTTTCTAGCCAAGTCTCTCACAAGGGAAATAATTATAGGGATGAAACTGAAGTCAACATTCCCAGATTCAATAAACCATATGACTAAAATATGAGATCATAGCAGGCATTGGAATAGTGGAACTGCTACCAACATCAGGGACAAAAATCACTGAGTAAACAAGCAGAATCCATGTCGCAGAAAGTTACAAGGAAGCTGGCTCTTTGCTGGGAATGTATATTAATTCCTTTAGATGCACATCAAGTACATGGAAGACAAGCCAGTAGTATGGATGGATATCATTAACAACATATGTTGAATAGCCTGAGTAAGTTGAATAAATACCTTTTGGTTCATACTACTTGACACAATCTGACACTAAATTAGGGCTTAGGACTGTCAGGATGGTCCACAGACTATCATAGCAATATAGCCTCTCCTTTATTGGATGGCTCATCCTGGAGCCTCCATTTGAGGAGGATGCCCAAGACAATTGTGGCCTATTCTACTTCCAAGCTACACCCTGGACCTCACTATACCTACACTTTTTTGCCCAGTTGCTTTTGTGTATTGTCTTCTCCATTAGATGGTAAAGGAGTTAATGGGAACTGGAATGGCAGAGGAAGTAGAGTCAAGGGACTTTGTTTAAACTTTTTAAATTTAATGTTACTCATAAAAAAGTAAAGACTTATAAAGTATTTTTGGTGAGGAAAAAAAGAAGTTGGGAGGCTGGGAAATAAAATATTTTGTATTAGCTATCCCAGCTATACCACACCTTTGTTTTGTGCTGTCTCCTTCCATTTTAAACACTTGTTTCAAGAGTCAAATGTCTATGGTCAACATGATACATTATATTCCTGCTCAAGATTCATGGACTTTAATGGCCACTTATTTTACTAGCTTTGCTTTCACACCCAAACATTAAATTGCCTGGAATTAACAGGATTCAGGAAATATCAGTTGATAACATAAGTGACCAGGGAAAGTCACTAATCATCTAAAGAAGCTATCTGAACAAGAACAAAAAAAAAAAAACCAACAAGCAAGCCACAACTCATGTTCAGACATTCTAATCCTGGTGTTTCCCTGGCAAAGTATAGAACTATATTCCAAATGCTTACACTTTTATGCAATAGATCATGGACCTGTACCCTTCTTATTAGGAAGAAATGAAATAGGTGCCTTTGGAGCATCCTTCTCTGGCTCTAATCTTCCAGATGTCTGCAGATATCCCATATCCAAATCAAAGGTAAAGATTCAGTCCAAATAAATAAATAAAGTATCTACAGAGTAGTAGCATTTTAACCCAATATTAATAGCATGCATTTATCCCAAGGATGTGGAAAGCTGGGACAAAACTAAAAGCAGAAAGTAAATTGCAAACTGGTTCCTCATACCTCCTCAATTCTTCTCCCTTTATTCACTCTAGTCAAGGGAACAAGAACCCCTTTTCTGCCACTCCACTGCTATTTACAAAGGTCTGCTAACTACACGATTGATTCTTAAGAGAAGATGCTGGGTTTAGCCAACACAGAGATATGGGCTATTTGATATTAGCCACCTATTTGAGAGAAATGCTGTATTTTCAAGCCATGACAAGTGACTCCATTTTGAAACAATGACAAATTACGCATTAGATATCGTTGTCTTAGATTTTTCAAACTCAGCCTGATGATAGGATAAATTTATTCTGGTCTGAAAATGTCCACCCAAGAACTGAGTAAATCACTTGTTCTATGTGTAAAGCAAAGCCATCAAGCTACCTTTTTTAGCCATACATTGAATTGCTGGTGGCAGGAAAGGAAAGATTTTAAACATACGTGACACTTTACATTTCTCACTTCTAGGGCAGAAGTGAGAGGTACGTCTTAACACTGTAAGAAGCAAAAGCAAGAGCAGGAACAGCCAGACATCTCTAATGGACTATGGGACTTTACCAGAGAAAGATCTACTATTGACTCACTCTCACCAGGCCTTCTTCCAGCAGCTCATCCATTGAAAGCAGGTTCAGGTCATTTTTCCCCCTAAAGCATAGGTCCCCTATGTCCTAGGTCCTACTGTGTCATTTTCCTACACATTCAGCTCCAGTGACTCCCTATTACCTCCAGGATCAAATACCTCCAGGCATTTAAAGGTATTCATGATGGGATCCTTTCCTACCTCTTCCACAATAAGTATATTAAGCACCTACTTTGTGCCAAGCACAGATGAAAAATACTATTTAAAAAACAGCAAAAAAGCCCTTACAAAACTTACTATCTAATGGGGACGACAACATGGAAACAAATATAAATACAAACAAATTACACAACATAAATAGGAGATAATTAAAAGAGGAGAGATATGAGAATTAAGAGGGATTTAAAAAGTCTTCTGGTAAGAGAATTTTAGGTGAAACTTAAAAGAAATCAGGGAAGTCAGTAAACAGCTGAGAATAGGGAGATCATTCCAAGCAAGGAGCACAAAATATCCATAGTCAAGAGATGGAGGTTCTTATTGCTGGAAAAGTCAGAAGACCCATGTCATCGAATCAAGGAATACTTAGTGGGGAATAGGGCAAAAAAGACTAGAAAGGTAGGAGGAAGCTTTACATGCTAGATGAAGCATTTTGCATTTGCAATAGGAAGCCACTAGAATTTCATCAGGGAATGACTTTAACAGGAAGATCCTTTCAGTGACTAAATGGCAGATGGAACTATGGGGAGAGACTCGAGACAGGTACGACCCTCCCATCCTCCCCAAGTAGGCTACTGCAATAGCCCAGGTGTGAAGTGATGAGGTCCTACCTAGTGTTGGAATTTTTAGCAGTCTTCTACATTACTTTCCCTCTATATGTTTTCCAATGTCATAGACTACGTGAACTTCTTACATCATGACTCCATCTCCACCTTTGTGCCTTTGCACTGGCCATCTCCTATACCTGAATTGCATTGCTCTTCATCACTACTCTAGATTAAAGAGCAGCAATAGCAGGAAACTGTTGTCCTCTCCCATTACCTCCATTCAGCAGCTAAGTCCCTTCAGTCTGAGATTCTTTCATCTGAACACATACTTACATATATTTGAAAGGGAGAACCCTTTCAAATGAAGTTCCTTGATGGAAGAAATCATTTTCACTCTTGTGTCCTCAGCACCTACTATAAAAACTTATATGGTAAGGACTTATTAACTAATCAAAAAAATGAACTCAAGCAATAAGAGGATGTATTGAGGCTTAAATACTTCAGTATTAGAAGAAGACATTGAAGTGAGTCACTTGCCAACATTACAGGCAGAAATCAATCAACCTGAACAAATAAAAGTACATTCCATAATTACTGTTACCTTGGCATCCAAATATATAGAAGTACTTTTATTTGATGAATGGTAATTCACACACAATGAAACTTAAATTGTCTTCCTTTAAATGGTGTACAACACCAATCTGAGTGACAGATTGCCATAAGTGAAGGACAAAAGATTTGTCCTCACCATCATGTGCTATTATAACCACTTAAGAGTCAGTGTAGATACTAGACCAGTTGGAAAATTCAGAATATTCAGAGTAAGTTTCATATCAAATAATCATTCCAGTTTTTGAATGAGGCCATATGGTTCAATCTAAGACCATATAAGATGAAGATCATGACATCAAGTCATATTGCCAGTCTTAAATGACAAAATATATACACACACATTACACTCCAATAAAAATTCAAAAGTCAAATGATCAAGTGTCAGGGTCTAGATTCTAGCCCATTGGGATGCAGTGATAATGGAAATCCTTGAAGGGTATTCCAGTAATGAGTTTGTATTGTCAAGGTGAAATCCAGAAATTGACACTGAAAACTGATCTGCAATTTGATAGAACAGGAATATTTACTCAGAATTGTTTAATGGAGTACATGACAGAAGGCAATTATGCGCCATTTTATGAGGTCTTAAAATGGGTTAGACAACATTAGTATCACTTTATTGGATAGAAGTTATTGGAAAAAAAACCCACAATAGCCTAAGTTCCATTTTTCCAAAGAAAACATTCAAAATACAATGGATAGGCCAACCTCATTACATTACTCAGAACATCACATTATCTTATCCTAATCCTACCTGAGAAATCCTGAGAAAGTGGAGAATAGATTTTAAAGTTATAATATTGACATTTTCCTGCAGGTATGCAGAAAACCTGGCCCTCTCATCAAGCAGAGAAGGGAGAAAGGAAGGGTACATCCACGGTCATTCTATAGTTAGTTCTGTTACTAGTCATCTACAGCACTTTAAAAAAAAAAAAAAAAAAAAAAAAAAAAACACTGTTTTACCAAGGCATCTTTGACTTCAAAAGAGTTGTCATCTGATTGGGTCACACTTGGGCCACTATCCAAGATTGCCATTCCTGGAAAAAAAAAACCTATTGAGATCTGCAGCTCTCACTCTGGATTTTGGATTTCTCTCAATTACTTCAGGAAGCCAAGAAGAAAAAAATCCAGTAAGTCCTAGTGAAAATATGAGTTTAGCCATCAATGTCCTGAATTTCAACTTCTAAACTGTTCCAAAAACAATATTTTGGAGTTAGCCAGCCTGGGAGTGGATTTAGCACCTTCAAATAGTAAACCCTAAAGACTTGAATGAAATAATGGAGAGCAAATAAACAGAAACAAGAGATAATTTATAATAACAGCAACATTAAGAGCAACTTTGAGGTCTTTATAAATACCTAAATTAATTACAAAGGAACTAGGAAGGTAAACGCTATCTGCCTTTAGATAAAGAACTGGGGAATAGAAGTGTGTATAATATGGTTTTATATATACTTGTTTGTATCTAATAGTAGCCACCATCTTTAGGGCGGGAGAAAGATAAAAGGGAAAAAATGTAAGAAGTACATGGAGAAAAGAATTTACAAGAAAACATAGAAAGCAGAGTATCTTTGAAAACAATGTAATTACTGTATAGTTTCAGAAAAAAGTAAATATGAAATAAATTCATGGTTTTATAGAGAATCTCATGTTATGATAAACAGACAAAAAGTTATGTATGTAGGTTCAAAATGAACAAAAATCTTTAATTTGTTAGCAATAAAAATAATTGTCATAACACATGTCAGATACTGCTGGGGGGAAAAACATCAATAACCAGTAAGTCCTTAGATTATGGTACCAATAAACTAAGTTTTACATAAGCCTTGCCAATATCTGAAACCATTGGTCTAACCACTTTTGTGCCTAAATCACTCACTAAACTTGTTTCCCAATAAAAAAAGAAGACATGATGATATGTCCTGGTGCCTCCCATTTCCTGGATGGCCAGAGTCCAAGGAAATCAACCATATATCGATCATCTGCTATGCTACAATACACTAATTTGGTTTCTCTGGTTATTCATATACTCTTAGAGGAAAAACTAAGATCACATTCTCAAACATCTTCCAAGAAGGGTTACTATGGAATAATAAAGTCAGATGGTTTGGGGGAAGTATCCTTGAGACATGAACTATCCTGATCTTCAGAACCTGACCATTAGATTTTGACCAGATACCAATTCATTTCAAGTCTCCTTAATAAAAGGAAACTAGAGAAAAGGATTATAATTGACAAGGGATTAACTCAATTTTGCCCTGTAATCTGCTGACTCATCAGAACAACTCTTTCTTGACCTTTACTCCCTCCCTCTCATTATCCCTGGTCACTCAGAACTCATCTGGGCAGCTTGGCTGTTCACAGGGTTTGAATGATAAAGCAATTAGTACTTCAGTCAAAAGGCTCCTCAGGCCTTCCATTTTGACCCTTCAGACCCAAAGAATCTGACCTTCCAACAAAACTAGACTTTGTATCCAACATGGATGAAATACAATTTTCCATTCATTTTAAAGCCAAGTTTCCATTAATTGGAGTTTGAGTTCGAGAGCAAAGATTGTCTTGATTTTTCCATTTGTATCCTCTGCACTAAGCACAGTACTCGTCACAAAGTAAACAATAGTTTGGTTGTAATACAAATATATGAAAAAACTAAAATGAATCAGAAATCCTGGTCAGCAAGGAAAGAAGATTCTGTTGGCATGGATTTCCATTAACTGTATGGAGTTATTCAGCAAAACCTTTACCTGGAGTCCTCTTCTGGAAAAGGACTATCTATAATATTCACATGCCGACATGGGGTTTAAAGCTATATCTGCTTAGTTACCTTAAATGAAGAAAAATGGGTAATGATCATTTAAAGAGACACACTTTCCAGAGATGGGGGGGCGAGATAGAAGGCTAATTGATATTTTTCTGATTGGGGGTGGATGACTACTCATTTTCCTCAAAAATCCTGACATAGGCTTATCAATTTCCTTTCATGACCTAAGGTCTTGGATCAAACCTAACCTAGATCTCACTACAACATACACATGATATAGTTCTTGTTTTATTGGCAATCTAGGTAAAACTTGGTATGACTACATTTTTATGCTCATTCTACCAAGACCACATGATTGAACTGCCATGAGCAGTTGCCATAGCCAGCCTTATCATTCCTGTTTCCCACTTCCATTTCAGTGAGTGAATTTCACTTTTGTTGAACTCACAATTTCCATTTGACAGATAACCAAAAAGAATAGCAAAAGGCACATACTCCTCCTTTCTAATGAGGGCCAGAACTCATATGGAAGGGAACCCTCACGGATGTCCATTGTACCTCACCAAATCTTTTCCTGAAGACCAGGGGACAGAGGTTGCATTACTTACAGCTATTACCCCTATACAAGGCATCAAAAAGCTAACATTAGTTATAATAATAATAATAATAGCTAACATCTGATCTTCACAATCTTATAAAGCAGGTACTATTTATCCCCATTTTGCAAATAAGGAAACTGAAGCAAACAGAGTTAAGTGACAAGGCGTTGGAGGCTGGATTAAAATTCAGCTCTGTTTGACTCCAGGCCTGATGTTCTATCCTTTGTGCCATCCAGCTGCCCTAAGTGATCATGTGCCTGACCAGAAGGGAGATGCTAGGGGAATCTCCTAATCAATATGCCATATGATTAAAAGGCCAGTTGTAATTTTATCTTCATTTAGCAAACCATCAGCAGACCTGGTGCATGCAATAAGTACATGAGATTTCAGTGTCCAAGTCAATCCCAACTATGGATCTAGACAAACTAAACAAAGATATGCTGGTAGGTAAATCTAAGCAGGGAAGGACAAAGCTTAGTATATTCATAATGACTAGGGAACTCAAATTCTTGAGTGAAAAATAAACCATGGTATTGATAATACTTTCATAAGAAAACTGAAATCTGTCAATCTAATTGAAAGTGATTTGAACTTGCTTTGAAACCAAAAAAAAAAAAAAATCAGTATTGGACTTCTTAGAGAAAGTATCACCAGGATCAAATGCAAAAATATTCTAATACATATCTTACTGTGATTCTGGCAATACTGATTTTAGCGTCTTTTAAATATTGTAAAATGGAGGAATAGCAAAGACCTAAAGCAAATGCAGGGATTTTCCTTTTTCAAATTACTTGGGGAATCCTCTCTCAATAGGAAGCAGCAGTCTTGGCTTCAAATGAACCTAAGTACTATGCTCACTGACCACTTTGGTCCATTAGCAATTACTTCTTTACATCTCACTTCCCTTCTAACCTAAATAGCTGTAGACCAAAAACTTATCTTGCTCCTATTCCACTTCCCATTCATTACATGGAATTCTAGAATCTACAAAAAAAAGTCCTAGTACCTAAGATTCAACATCTTTGTACAGCCCAAGGCTGCACCATCATTTAAAGGCATTGATGCAACCATTTTTACTTAAAATCTGAACAGCGGACCCTCTCAATACTTAGGAGCAGCGAATTCCAAAACACAAAAATTTGGTCTACCTTAAAGACATGACAGCATAAATTTGGGGAAAGAGAATTTGTCAATCAAGCAAACTACCTTTGATTTGTCCTTGGCACATTTGACTTTCTTGGGCAACAGCCAAGACTTGATGAGGAAAATAGTTTTACTTGCAGGGAAAATATACCAAGATATATTCCAGGCCCATTCCAGACTAGATTCTTACCTGTGTTAAGTCAGATTTCATACATTTAGACAAAAGGCCAGAACCATTACTGTAGTATAGCCCCCCAGTAGAGAAAGGGGTGCCTGGAGTGGCAATGAAGGCATTTGACAGGCCATCTCAGTCTCCACCTGTTTTCAGATTGGGTTTTTTAAGAGCAATTATTAGAATATAGATATTCTTGAGGCTTTTTGATTCCCTTCCTGTTAATATGCTCTAGAATTTGCAGTATAGTCAGTCATGTGGATTACCAGGATATTCAACATTCAGGAATAGATGAAATAGAATTGAATGCCAGGCTTCTGGCAAAGTGAAAACTTTAAAAATGTCTGAAAAGTCAGATTAAGCTGTCAGAAGTCAGAAAACACTAAAGAAAAATCCAGTTTTGAAAACACTCCAGAGTAACAAATTAGACAACAGATCAGCCATGATATTAATAAAGCCTTTGAGATAAGGGGAGCCGAAGAGGGCTGCAGCTGGAATCTGCTGCCCTCAGGATCTATGCTCTTCATGTATTGCAGAAGATGTTTCATTTGCAATGTTTCATCCCCTTGAGATATTTGCAGACTTTGAAAATATCATGAAATGTTCCTTCTGGCACAAAGCAAGAGGAATCACCCCATCCCTTCAGATGTGGGCCATTTTTGACAATACTGCTCAAGAGTTGGGAGAAAAGTAAAGGGAGAAAAAATGTGGGTTTGTAAGAGAACTTGACATTATCCAGAGTCAATTTAAAGGAAACACCTCGAAAAAACCTTGGGGGTAATTTTGGGGGAAGCAATAGGTCTTTAGGTCAAAAAGCTTTTCCTTACATGCCAAATAAGGAAGTCTACTCAAGGCTAAGACAATCAGGAGAGGAGGCAGAGCAATAAGAAAGTAAGTGGCCTCCAAAACAGCTTAGGGAAGATAAAGAAGGAAGACAGTCAAAGTTGCAAGAGCCCTATTTGAGATAGTTCTTTCCAGATCCCACAAACATCTCAAACTCAATGTGGCCAGATCAGAATTCATTCTCTTCCCCAAAATCCTCCCCTTCTTCTGTACCAGGTTACTATCATTTGTCTGGTCGTACAGGTCCACAACAAGAGAATGCTGTACAAAGAACTTTCCAAACTCCATCACCTCCTGATCTGGAGGAATTTTTCTTCCAGATCTATGTTATATACCAAACCAAATACTCGTTAGGAAATCTAAGAAAAAACATCATAGTGGACTATTTTTCCAGCCTAGGTCAACATAGGAAGATAAAACATATGCTGACCATGGAGATTGATTATGAATCAAAGAATCATGGCTAGGACTCCCATGCAGAAAAATTTGTAGTTGTTCAATAGTATTCTAAGGGACAAAAAAGGGAGGAAAAATAGTAATTTGAGCCTTCCTAGGAATTTAGAACACAGAAAATCTGAAAACCAATAAGATGAAGATATGAATCACCCAGAGATATTTGCCAACCATCCATGAGACTTTATGACTTTTCTTATCTTCTGAAAAGAATTTATACAGGGCAGAAATGACAGCAAACTTGGTTCTTCCTAGTCTTCTACTTACCATGTAACAACACATGGCCTGGACCCCTCTGCAGTGTGAAGGGATAACTTCAATAGTTCAAAACTAAGTACAAAGGGAGTTTTTTTTTAACTTTGACATAATATAAATCCAGGAAAAATTAGTAAACAATAAAAGATTGCAAGCAGCACTGGAGATACAAATATTGTTTTTCTTTAAGCAATGGAGAGGGAAAAAAGAGAAGAATAAAACCAGAGCTCTGATGAGGCTTTTGAGAGAAAACAGAACTGATAGCAGCTCTTACAGGGCAAGAATCTTGGAAACTTTATATTCTTAACTACATTCAAAGATCCAGTCCTAGAATGGAGGCCAAATATGAATTGATAATTGATAAAATTTTACTATGATGGGGAACACATCCTTGAAAGTTGAAGGAGGAAAAAATAGCTAAGATTTGGTTTTATTGTTCCCAGACATTCTATTTCCCTTCCATCCCAAATAGTCCTTTATTTGTACCAATCTTTTACACTTCTGTCATAAGGATATTAGAACTAACTGCATATATGCTCATTGACAGTTTGCATTATATGGGCACACTTTTTTTTTTTACTAAAATCATGTAACCCTTATAGCAGCTTTCTCAGAGCAAAAAAATAGAAATTGAGGGAACGTCCATCACTTGGGGAGTGGCTGAATAAATAGTGCTATGTTATGATGGAATGTTATTGTTCTATGGGAAATGATAAGCAGGATGCTATCAAAAAAAAACTGAAGCCATCCATGAACTCAAAGTTAAATGTACTTTATATAAAAGTAATAGCAATATTCTGGGATTGTAAATGACTGAGTTGTAAATGACTTTGCTATGCTCAGCAATATAATGATCCACATCTACTCTGAAGGACTTATGATGAAAAATTCTATCCACAGGCAGAGAAGGAACTGCCTTTATATAGATTTAAGCATACTCTCTGCCACCTCCCCCCTTCTTGTCGAGGGTTTTTTTAAGGTAGAAGGATCCATATTTTCTTTTACAACATGGATTATGGAAATGTTTTTCATAACTTCACTTTTTAATGAAGACTGGGAGTGGAGACAGGAGAATCTAGAACTCAAGTTTTTCCCCAAAAAAACAAATGTAAAAAAGTTTTAAATGTAACTTAGGAAAAATATTAAATAAGGAAAAAATAAAATTAAGTGGGCTCCATTAAGAGAAATAAAAGATCTAAATTCTTAACTTCCCATGACCTGAATTTCCCATAAATCATGAGTGTAAAATCATAAACACCTATGAGTTTATCATTAAGGGAATCAACATGTCATAAGCTTAGCATAATGATGCTATTCTTTTCCCCCCCAAGAAGCAACTGACTAATTGGAAAACTACATTAATTTGTTAAAATTAATGTTAAGCTAGGACCATAGATCCTATAGTGGCTTAAAGAACAGTAGCTGTCCTGGGGGAAAATGTCAAACTGTTAGTCTCAAAAGCAAACATCATTGAATGCCATTAGGAAAATTTCAGCTAAATGAGTTGTATCTGCCAAAGTTTGACTGAATCACCAAAGATACTTGACATATAAAGTTTGTTGAATCGATTGTATGTCTACTATCTGGAAAATCTTGACTATTTGGCAAAATGACTTGACAAAGCAATCATTCTGACCAAAGCTACCTACTTCAGGGTAGTAAAATTAGCATTCATTAACACTACACACAAAGATCCCTTCTAACTTGCAAGACCTGGAAGGTAAAGGAGAACTGATTAACTAGGGTAAGAGTTTTGAAAGAGCCACATAAAGCATTGCCTAAAGACTAGTAAACATGATGAGATGTCATTCTACTTTTTTTTTAAAGCATAGAGAAAAAATAATTTCTAAACGGAATATTCTTAGCATAGCTTGGCTGCTTTATTACATTTATCTTCCAATGTTAGCACAGCATTGTCTCAATCCTTAACATGTTAGTCATTAACATTTCAACATAATAGATTTCCACATTACATGGGCCATCTTGCTCTCCATTTCTTTGCCTCATCATACTGAGGATATACTCAACAGGGAAAGACAAGTGGAATAGATTTTATCTTGTTCAGACTTCCAAGTTTAATCTGAGCTCTGACATTAATTATTCCCCAAACTCTAAAAGAGTTTAGTCGCTTTTTGCTAGCTTTGCTAAAAGCATATTTCATTACAGAGTCACTGCTGATCAATGCACCTAACCAGATTTAGTGGCTACTTACAGCTAATTCATTGAAATGAAATTTCCCATTAGCACTTTACTATTTAATCCCATCCATTTAGCTTTATATTTCTTCCAATTGGAGAAAGGTTCACCCAAAGTCATTTCAAGTAAGTAACCTGGGGCATCATCCTGGCATTGCCCAAGGATATTAGAGATGAAATAAAGATCTAGTTGGCAGAAGAAAACCCAAACCTGGATAGTCAGGCATACCTTCCTGCACCAGGACATTAGTCACTGAATGCCATGAGGAATTTCAGCAGAATGAGTTCTGTCAATGTTTCTATGACAATCGCCTCAGACAACATTTGTTGAATTAGGCATATACTACGTAGGAAACCTTAACTCTTGGGCAAAATTACTCTAACTTTAGAATGAGGTCTTTGTGTATAGTGAATGTTGGGCACCAACTTCCCCACCAACAGTTGACAAAGACCCCTAACTTAAAAGACCTGAAAGTAAGAGGACCAATTAGATAGTTGAAATCATAAGGCAAAAATAATGAAATAGTGTTACCTTCCCCTGCCCAACTCAGAGCTCCCTCAGGCTCCACAGACACGTTTGAGGGAGCCTGAAATAACATCAGCTCATCATTTGATTAGCTACTATTCAGGGTCATGCAAAGCAGACTTCCTCACAAAGTATTAGGGGCAACTTATTCACTTACCTAAATATTGCTATTTTAATTTCCCCCTAAAAAGCTCTTAAATAAAACAACACCAAACTGTCATGACATAGGATAAGATAGGAAAGATGTGGTACCCAAGAAGAACATCATGGAATTCTCAGCAAAAGAGAAGGTAGGCACAGGACGATAGTGACACCTTTTCTTCAGGAAGATATGCAAAGCTATTAGAGAATAGTTATTCCCACTTACCTATTATAGGGTTGTTCTCCACTTCCAAAAAAAGAGCCCCGATAAAAACAGGTCTGAATATTCAGTCCTACCTTTTTCACTGTGAGCACTCCCACAGCCTTGAAAATTCTGCTGAGGTATGACCAGTCTTAACGTTGCCTGGCATAGGGGTCAGCACTTGGAACTAGATAGTCCCAGGTCCAATCTTGCCAAGTCTATATAATGAGATAATATTGTTGCCAAGTAACTACTACTCTCTCCTCCCCATCTCTGGTGGGAAAAGGCCTTATGAACTCAATCTCCTTTTATGTCCAGAAAAAAAAATTGGGGTGGGAGAAATGCCCTCAAGAATTGCAAACTGATTTGCTTTTTCCATAAACTTCCTATCTGGAACCTGATGTCTGGATTGTACCATCTGACCAGATGATCCATGAATAAAAGAGCCACAATGGCAAAGGAAGATTAATTTATCCTAAGGCAAGGCAAGTTTGAGATCTCTTCTCTTAACCTGGAGGCAGGTTAGCACAAAAGTTTCAGCTCTTCTCCTGGTGCCATAGAGCCATTATGTCCTGAGACAATTTATTCATTTTCTTTGGTTCTGAATTTTTTGGTTGGGAAAGAGAATCTCCCGAGTAATGGCACCTTGACAAGTTTGATCCAGAAAATTGTCCTGTTTTGGACTCAGGAAAATCAGAATTCAAGTTTTGTCTCAAGAAGATCTCAAGCTCTGATCCTTTTTTCCACATGTAGAAAAAGGAATAGGGATTTCTCTCCCAGGGTTGTTGAAGATCAAATGAGACAATGCATGTAAAGCACTTTACAAAACATAAGTGGCTCTGCAAGTATCCACTGCTAATGGATCCAATAGCCTCCATGGAAGTTTTCCTCATGTCCCTTCCCCTCAAGGCAATTGTCCCTAGGAACACTTATTATCAAGTGTTGACAAACTAACCTGAAGTTCCTTTCAAGAAGGAGGCCAGTTGACTAAGGAAAAAACAGCCGCTAACTACTCATGTTCTCTCAACAACACGATATTCATTCCCAAGAAAAGATTTCTTCCCAAGTGACAGTGACAGAAAAGGTCATAGGTGGGCTTTTCAAAAAAAATTGCTTAAATGTTTAAAACATTTAATGGTACTATTCAGGCACACAGTTTCAAGAATGAAAAGTTTCTTCAAACCTCTGTGGCTTGGTTGGGGGGTGGGAACAGAAATAGAATTACAAAAACAAGGAAATCCTGGAACCTGAGTCTGTATAACTCCCTTTTAAAAGCCTCTTCTATAATGGCTATAATTGCTATACCTGTGAAAACCACATGAAATATTGAGAAAATGGTAATTTGTCAGATTGAAGACTTTTGAGTAGAAATAAGTGAGGAACAATGGAGATGCCTTTAAAGAAATTGGTTTCCTTTTTTTTCTTGTACTGAAATAGAAATAATTTAAGATACCAAGAGTCTCCTCAGAATTATAAGTAATGGTTAGAGATCTCTGGTTGTAATTTCTCAGATAAAATGTTAGAATAGTAATTTAGAACATTTATGCTATTATTGCTGTAACTACCATTAATAAATCATTTTGCTGCTGATTTAATATATAGTTCAACTTTAGAGATTAGGTAATAGATTTGTAAATACATTGATTAAAAATGAGCAACTACTTATGGAGAATATTTTCTTCAATTTAAATAAAAACTAAGGCAAGGGGGTCTGACCTAACTAATAACTAACTGATTTCAGTTCTGAGAAACTATCCAAATGTACTCAGGGATTATCCTAGAGCTTTAGATAAATGCAACACTTCTTTTTACCTCTGGCTCAGAGTAGGAAATACTAATGCCTTATCCGACTTAGTTGACATCCCTATTTCAAAGATGACTAGGTTACAGCATTTAAGTCCACAGGTCTTGAATTCAGTGAAAAGTCAGGGATGATCCTAATTCACAAATAACAGGATCACCCATACAATTCCCCACCATCCTATCAAATGTTTTTATTTAATCTCTTCCCAGACAGTAGGATAATTAAACAGCTGGATGTTTAACCTCACCCTACATTCCTGCTCAGAATACCCCAATTCCTAGTCTCTAAAATAGAGTTTGGGGCCTTTTTTATTTTTTTTTATTTTTTTATTTTTATTTTATTTTTTTTTTTTTTTGCTTTTTGCTGAGGCAATTGGGGTTAAGTGACTTGCCCAGAGTCACACAGCTAGGGAATGTTAAGTGTCTGAGACCAGATTTGAACTCAGGTCTTCCTGACTTCAGGGCTGGTGCTCTAACCCCTGCGCCACCTAGCTGCCCCTGGGGCCTTTTTTAAAGCCATATTTTCTAGGGAATTGGAACAGAGTCTTCTAAAAAACCAATCCCAGCCTTTATCCAATTATTTACATGCCCAAGAATCACCAGTTCACCAGTTATTTGTAAAAATGATTACAAGAATGCTCTGGAAACTTTTCATGGCATCTAACTCCAAGGTTTATTAAACTTTAACTTCCACTTCTGGATGAAAGCATAACTAAGCCCTTTAGGATTGTTTCTTCTAACATTCCTGTTTTTATTAAGGCCTGTTGAGTCCTACATTTTTCCAATGCTGACCCTGGCACCGGCCATAAAGGAAAAAATAGAATTTTGTGGGATCTTTGCCATTTGATTCACTATATTCTGTACTCATCTTTGACGGCAGCCTGAGCATTTGATTCATTAGAGTACTGACTTTTAGCTAATTAGATGATTGAGATTGTAGACAGGAGGTTAGTGGTATATACATCCTAAGACCATAGGATAATCATGAGCAAAGCTTTGTAGCCTCTTAAATCTTCCAAATAATGGAAGACTTAGTAAGGTAATCTTTCCCAATGTTACGTCCCAAATAAATGGACAAACTGGTATTTTAAACCAGATCCTCTGATTCCAGAGAAGATGTCTCCATGACCATCATAGCTCAAAGAGCATCTTCTGTGATCAAAGAGACATGACACAGGATTTACCATTTTGTATATTTCTCTTGAAGTCACCTACCCCAAAAGAATATCCTTTTCAAAGTCTGGATCTTTGCCAGAAAAGGCCATTTAACATTAGCAAAATTGGCAAACTAATAATTTCATTATTGCCTTGGGGATGAACTCAGATTTCCCAATTTGTAAGGTTGTTAAGAATATTGCTTCAGCTGTAACTGGTATTAGTCACAAGACTTGAAATATTGGCTTTTATTGCTTGAAATTGAGCAGGTGTATATTTTGATTCTCTGTGGCTTATTTATTCTAGTGTTTTATGGAATTTGGAAAGGATTTCCTTTCCAAAGCACTATTTTGAAGGAACCAAATTGTAAGAATCCAAGACAACCTAATTAATAGCATTACCAAATCATTTTCTACCATTTAAAGGAGTGATCATACTGTCTCCAATCTTTAAGTAAATAATTTTTTAAAAAGTGATCATGGCCCCTTAATATGTACATTTACTTATCATGTATTACTAAGTTGTACATATAGATTACGTGCATTGACATAATAGAAATTTAAAAAATGAAACAAAGATGAAATATTTGATACTGGGGTAATAGGAAGTCAATAGAATTTACTACATAGGGAATGACATAGGTATGACCTTCGGTAAAGTCACTTTAGCAACTAATTGGAGAATGTACTAGTGTGAGAAAGTAGAGAAACCAATAAATAAGGAGGCCATTACAATAATCTAGACAGTAGATGATAATGGCTAAAGTTGGTGTAGTAGCCAAGTAAGTGAAGAGAAAGAATAAATGAAAGATGTAGAGGTAAAAATAAAGCCCAAGAGTTGTGATTGGAAATGTGGAGTAATACTTCAGGAACTGAGGATGACACTGACAGAAAGCCAGAAAGATTGTATTGCCTTGAACTTATAATGAAATTTAATAATGGGATGGAAAGACGGTATAGTGAGATCTATAATGCAAATAAATCATCTCATGCACACTTTTGAGCAATTCTCCGTCCCACAAAAAAGTGAGAAGTCAAACTTCAACTCCATAAAGCATTTGTCCACTGAAGGGTACCAGGTGATATTAAGCAAAGGAAATTTACAATTCTTTTGAGTTCTGAAACACTATTTAGTTATGACATCTAGAGAATCAATCTTGCACAACCTTTGGAACCATCATTAGGAGAAAGCAGAGAAGCTTTGTTGGTGACAAGCACAGGATTGGCTCAGAGAGGAGTGTAATCCCTATTCTTTCCCTCTAATTAGTTAATCAGCCACCTTCTTGGTGTTATGCTACAATTCACTTAAGGAAACACTCTGGAGATTAGCGATCAAAGCTACCAAAAACGAAACCCATAGTTATATCCATCATCCACACAACTGTCCAAGTCATCTTTCTTGAAAATATAAGTCTTCCTCTGGTATTTTGTTCTCCAAAAAATTTCAAGGACTCCCTACAGCCTCTAAGACAAAATGATCTCAGCTTAATAACAAAAACCTTTTGGTCTGCCACCTGCTTCTACCATTGCAGTTTATTTTGATAAATTTTAAACTCCAACTAAACTAGTCTAAATTACACTTCCATCTCTGTGCCTCACGTATACTCCCCACTTATATCCACAACAGCTTCCCCCAGGGACTAAATTTACCATTCACCTTTTTTGTGGCAGAACTTTGCTTATCCCTTTACATATTTACTTTCATTCTTTCCCCCTTTTAAGATCTCCATGTGTTTATTTACCATTTCCTTTACAAAAAAAAAAATGAAACCACCTCCCCAGCAGAATAGTAGTTCCTTGAAAATAGGAAATGTTTCATTTTGTCTTTCCATTTCCCAATGCCTGAGAGGCACTAAAGAGTTGTGGAGAGAGCTGACTTCAAAGTCAGGATACGTTCAAAGACCTACTTCTAAACAAATACTGGTGAGTGTGTGTGTCTGTCTGTCTCTCACTTAACCTTTCAGCCTCAGTTTCTTCATCTGCTGGTCCCATTGGATTGGTCCCAACGTCCTCTAAATCTGATGTCCTTAGTTGCCCTAAGAAAATTCTAAGAGTTGCAGAGAAAGTGCTAACACATTTAAACAAGTGAAATCACAGGTCCAATCTCCAGTCCCCATCTCTACCTCCAGGATCTAACACTGATACTGAATGTGTGTGCTTAATAAATGCTTGTACTGAACACTATGCTTCAGAGAATCCATAGCCTACAATTCCATAAAAACTTCCACAAAATGATAAGTATTGGGGAGCCAGTCCTTTTGGATAAATGCAGTTCTCCCACATTATGTATAAGAATTTCACAAAGACAAAATATTTACTAACAGATGATGGGAAGCAGACAGGACTTTTCTGAATTCAAAGTTGGAAAGACAAATAAGAATTAGAAAAGCAAAGCTAGGTATATAAAGTAGAACTGCCTCAGAAGTTAATCTTATATTCACCTAGTGACCTATGGGGTAGGCCAGTGGTTTTTGCTTTTTCAGACTTCGAATGCCAATATTTCTTCATCTTTGTTGAATCTTTCCCCTTTCAATCAAAAAAAGGAGGTACTATTTCTATTTAATAGCATATTAAAAATCTTAACTGTTTTATTAAGACTGGAGGGAATAGAAAACTAACTTATTTAAAATAATTTTAATCTGTTTCATTTTGTGTACAATCTCAATTCTTCCTACCATGGAAGGAAAATTCATTGAAACTGATCTTAACAAAATTATAGAATTTAGGTCACGAAAAAGGGGGTAGGGTTTACATCCTCATGAGAGGAATATCAGCACAATGTCTGGGATTGCGTGGGAACTATCAATGGAATATACACAACCAATCCTCAGCATATATTCTAGGTTGTAGATCTGCCAGAGCCATAGGAAAGTAGCTTATTCATGACCACATGACTACAGGATTAGTACACAAGTCCATCTCCAAAGGCAGTGTTCTCTACCATACCACATTTGCAAACCATCAATACTACTAGACGAGATCATGAAAATAAAACTTTATTTAAAAAAAACCAAGGATAAGCAATGACTAAAGTGACTCATTTGGAGAG
>JAJPUD010016119.1:0-35149 GCA_023553655.1 Myrmecobius fasciatus | reverse complement strand
GTTAACAGAAGAGGATATAAATTATTTAAATAGCCCCATATTAGAAAAAGAAATAGAACAAGCTATTAACCAACTCCCAAAGAAAAAATCTCCAGGGCCAGATGGATTTACATGTGAATTCTACCAAACATTCAAAGAAAAATTAATTCCAATATTACACAAACTATTTGAGAAAATAGGGACAGAGGTATACTGCCAGAATCCTTCTATGAGACTGATATGATGCTGATAGCTAAACCAGGTAGGGTGAAAACAGAGAAAGAAAACTGTAGACCCATTTCCCTAATGAATATTGATGCAAAAATTTTGAATAAGATATTAGCAATGAGAATACAGAATGTCATCCCCAGGATAGTACATTGTGACCAAGTCGGATTTATACCAGGGATGCAGGGCTGGTTCAATATTAGGAAAACTATCAGCATAGTTAATTATATTAGTAACCAAATTAACAAAAACCATATGATTATCTCAATAGATGCAGAAAAAGCCTTTGATAAAATCCAACACCCTTTCCTATTGAAAACACTAGAGGGTATAGGAATAAATGGGCTTTTCCTTAAAATGATCAGTAGCATCTACTTAAAACCATCAGCAAGCATCATATGTAATGGAGACAAACTAAAACCATTCTCAATAAGATCAGGAGTGAAACAGGGCTGCCCACTGTCACCATTACTATTTAATATTGTATTAGAAATGTTAGCTTTAGAAATAAGAGAAGAAAAGGAGATAAAAGGAATCAGAGTAGATAATGAAGAAACCAAATTATCACTCTTTGCAGATGACATGATGGTATACTTAGAGAACCTAGAGACTCAACTAAAAAACTACTAGAAACAATTCACAACTTTAGCAAAGTGGCAGGATTCAAAATTAATCCACATAAATCATCAGCATTTTTATATATTACCAACAAAGTTCAGCAGCAAGAGATACAAAAAGAAATTCCATTCCAAATAGCAGATGATAGGATAAAATATTTGGGAATCTATCTGCCAAGGAAAAGTCAGAAACTATACAAACTAAACTCCAAAACACTTTCCACACAAATAAAATCAGACCTAATCAATTGGAAAAATATTAAGTGCTCATGGATAGGCAGAGCGAACATAATAAAAATGACAATACTACCCAAACTAATCTACTTATTTACTGCCATACCAATCAAACTCCCAAGAAATTATTTTCCAGATCTAGAAAAAATATTAGCAAAGTTCATTTGGAAGAACAAAAGGTCAAGGATTTCAAGGGGATTAATGAAAAAAAAGGCAGATGAAGGTGGCCTTGCTGCACCATATATAAAACTATATTATAAAGCAGCGGTCATCAAAACCGTTTGGTACTGGCTAAGAAATAGGGCAGTCGATCAGTGGTGCAGGATAGGTTATCAGTACAACCTAGGCATTAATCTTAACAATCTAGTGTTCGATAAACCCAAAGACCCCAGCTTTTGGGATAAATATTCTCTATTTGGCAAAAACTGCTGGGAAAATTGGAAACTAGTTTGGAAGAAATTAGGGCTTGACCCATACCTAACACCACATACCAAGATAAGATCTAAATGGGTTCATGATCTAGATATAAAGAGGGACTTTGTAAGCAAATTAGAGGGACGTAATATAGTTTATCTCTCAGACCTGTGGAGATGGAACAAATGTATGTCCAAAGAAGACCTGGAACTCCTAATTGAACACCAGATGGATAATTTTGACTATATTAAGTTACAAAGTTTCTGTACAAACAAAACAAATGCAGACAAGATTAGGAGGGAAGCATCAAATTGGGAAATCATCTTTACATTTAATGGTTCTGATAAAGGCCTCATTTCTAAAATATATAGAGAATTGTCTTATATATATAAAAAAATTCAAGCCACTCTTCAATAGATAAGTGGTCAAGGGATATGAACAGACAATTTTCAGATGATGAAATTAAAACCATCTCTAGTCATATGAAAAGTTGCTCCAAATCACTATTGATCAGAGAAATGCAAATTAAGACAACTCTGAGGTATCACTACACACCTGTCAGATTGGCTAAAATGACAGGAAAAGATAACGGTGAATGTTGGAGGAGATGTGGGAAAACTGGGACACTAATACATTGTTGGTAGAACTGTGAACGGATCCAACCATTCTGGAGAGCAATTTGGAGCTATGCTCAAAAAGTTGTCAAACTGTGCATACCCTTTGACCCAGCATTGTTTCTACTGGGCCTATATCCCAAAGAGATCTTAGAGGAGGGAAAGGGACCCACATGTGCAAGAATGTTTGTGGCAGCCCTTTTTGTAGTGGCTATAAACTGGAAACTGAAGGGATGCCCATCAATTGGAGAGTGGCTGAATAAATTATGGTGTATGAATGTTATGGAATATTATTGCTCTGTAAGAAACGACCAGCAGGACGATTTCAGAGAGGCCTGGAGAGACTTGCATGGACTGATGCTGAGTGAAACGAGCAGAACCAGGAGATCATCATACACAGCAACAACAGTATTACATGATGATCAATTGTGATGGACATGGCTCTCTGCAACAAAGAATTGTCTCAAACCAGTTCCAGTTGTTCACTGAAGAAAACCATATACACCCAGAAAGAGGGATATGAAATATGGACCACAACATAACATTTTCATGATCTCTATTGACATTTGCTTGCATTGTGTTGCCTTTCTCTGATTCTTTTTTTTTTCTTCTAGATAGGATTTTTCTTGCATAACTTTTCAAGCATTTCAACATTATTAACATGTAGTGGAGTTCCTGTCATCTAGGGGAGGGGAGGGGACTGGGGCTAAAATTTGTATTGGAAAGCTTTGTAAAGATCAATGCTGGGGAACTACCCATACATATGTTATACAAATAAAAAGCTTTAATTAAAAAAAAAAGAAAGTTCAATATATAAAACTTCTCAGACTTCTTTCTTTTTGTTTCCATACTCAGTTGTTTTTCTTTCATTTCCATTCTTGGAAGTATTCAGAATGACATGATTTAATTGATTCCCTAAGAAAGATTTCTTTAAACTGGTATTGCCACTTTTTTTTTCTTTTTGTATGATGTGATGAAGCTCATAATCCCCTATCATTCTTATATGTTAGATTTTACAAACCATTTAAACCTGGTTTGCCTTTTTTTGTTATCTATTCATTTTGAAAGTCAAGCACATGTTATAGAGCCAGATGTTTTACACGCTTTTTTGTTCTCCTTGTTATGGAAATTGTTTCACACTGGATAAACTCCTTTATGAAATGATTATAGTCTTTATCTATGTCTTTCTTCCTGCTTGCTATCAAGTTTTCATTTTTAATATTTTATGAAATAGATCACGATGGAGTTATTTTATTTTATTCTCCCTTTGTTACCATTTTAATTTTATTCTAATAAGTTGGCTCAGATCAACTGAGCTAACTGATTCAGGAAATACTCCTGCCTCAGCAATATGTCATTTCTTGTCTTAAAATATCAGCTATTTTTGATCTTTATTTCAATCTGTGCTCTAATCTTTGATGACATTGGTATTTATAATCATGATCCTTCCAAATACATGATCACCAACTCCCTTGACCTCTATCTTACTATAATTCAGTCACCCACATGAATGTGTACCTTGTATGCCCTATATGTACCATCCCATATGCAGTTGTGCCCTTTGACTCCATTTGAATTCAGTTGATCAAAGCTTTAAGTTTTTTAATACAGTGCTGTGAACCCTAGTAGCTCAAAATTAAAAAAAAAGTTTCTTTCCCAAAAAATTTATATTTAATAGAAGGAGCAAATGATACTGAGGTAGAATTAAAACTAATTGAAGTCCACAATGTGTTTGTCCTCAATGATATAGGTCCATATTCATATATATACAAATATACGCACATACATACATACACACACACACACATATATATATACACACATACATATACATATACATACATGCATATACATATACATATATATACACATATATACATGCACATATATACATACATACATATAGATTTAATGATGTGTGTGTATGTGTGTATATATATATATATGTATATAATATTTTAACAGACACCAAACACATATAAACCATCATATAATGTGTCTACAAAAATCTCAAGATCTCCTTACAAATTATACATTAATATATATATTGAAATATGATAGGCAGCATGGCATATTGGATTGAGAGCCATTCTCAAATCCAGGAAAAAGCTAGAATCAGAGCTTGTCCTGCCACAAATTGGCTTTGTACCATAGGTAGCTCACTTATCTATCCAGAGTTTGAGTTTGCTTCCTGTGATATAAAGAAAGAGATTCTATACCAAAGAGTTACTGAAAATTACAAAATCACATATTCAGTATCTATTCCTATGTAAGTAAAATATATGTATAAAATATGCATATGGATTTGACTTTAAATTACATCTTATATATTTAGCATGATATGTATATATCATTGAGGAAGAATGAGAAATTTGTTCCTACATACTATTCCAAATTATATACTTTGTGTAAATGAAGATCATCTGTCTTTGCTTTTCTGATATATTGCTATATGAATACATGTATGTATATGGAAAGAGGACTAGATTTGGACTTTGAGTCAGAGGTCAAAGGTTTAAAACTAGGATTGCCATTAACTGTGTGACATTAGCTAAGTCATTTAATCACCCGGAGTCTTAATTTTTGCTTTTCATTATAAAATGGAGAAAAATAATTCACAAATTACCCATTTCTACTTTGCATTACTCTGGGGATGAAATGAAATTTCATAAGCCATCAAAATTCTGTCAGTATACATATATATATATATATGAACAAAGACACAGACACATAAAAATTATATTACATATGTACATATATCTGTATCTCATTCATATATATATATATATATATATATATATGTATGCAGACTGAAATTAAGATACAAAGTAGAATAGTTATTTTTTCTTCTCTGAATATTTGATTTTTAATTTTAGAGAAATCATAAATAAAATTCTACATTTCTAAGCAAATATCAGGAGCCAACTTGGTATAAATATTTTTGAAAATAATAGCACTTAAAAAATCACTCCATTAAGATGTATGTATTTTTTATCCTCAACATTCTTAATAATAATCATATTTATTTACATATTCAGATCTGAAATGTTAAAATTTAGGACTTAAAAATTATTCTTACCAAATTATCCAAGATGGAACTGAGTATTTAGGAGTATATAAGCATGTGTGTGTGTGTGTTTGTGTGTGTGTGTGTGTATTTGTGCATATACATAAGTACAGAGGTAAGTGCATATTTCTTTTTATTACTGATTTACAATTTTTTGACATATACATGGAAATCCACAAATCAACAAATTGTGTCTCTATGTGTATGTGTGTGTGCATGTGTGTGGATGTTCATGTGTGTGCATGTATATTTGCATACAAAGATATGCAATCATATATACATATACAAATATGTGTATACAAATACATACACACAACAAAAGAATCTTGGTTTTTTAACCCCAACTTTTTACAGAAAAAATAGTGGACTCAGAAAAAAAAATCAATGACAATAAACACATATTGCAATAAACGGTATGAATGATGGAGAGATTTTGCCCTAGAAAACAGCAAAAAAAAAGTCTGAACTTTTTGTTATTGTTGAAGTTGAAAAAAAAATGCAGAATTTTACTGCAGCACTAGTACCACCCCTACTCCTGCAATTTCCCCCCCCCCAAAATAATATATCTCCCTAGCTCCTACTCTCCTATGTGTTTTCACCTTAGGATTAAAATATAAGTGCCTAAAGGACAAAGAAGGCCTTCAGCTATCCCTTTATATCCCTAAAATATTGTAATCCTTAGAACATTGCTTAGAAAATTTTCATTAATTCATCTTCTTTCCCCCACCTTTTTATTAATTTCTTACATTCCGTATGCAGTACATTATAATGGAGTCCAAACTCTTACCAAATTGTCTCCTACTCAATTTTGTTTTTTTTCCTGTTACTCCATGTTGCTAACATAAATATTTTACACTTTTCTCTCTCAATTTGGAGAGAAAATTAATTTTAACTTTATTTTAGCCATTGTATTCCCTATTCCTCAGCCTCATTTCACATCTAGGATGACAATTTTCTCAGCCTGCCCTTCCAACCCACAGCTTGGGTTGATGTGGAAATTGTAAGACTATATTTAATCTTGAAGCAAACTGAAATACCAGTGATAGCTTTATGAAATGTTTTTCAGCTATATCATGCCTCCCACACTGGTGCTCAATCTGTGCATTTTCCAAATTTGCCTGCCAAGGAAGAAGCACTATTGAGTCTAAGAAAGAGATTATCAAAGAAAGAGAAATAAAAGGATTCTAAAAGTTTGGGAAACAGCCATATTATCAGTGACAGACATAGCTTGTGTCAATCTTGAGTGGCTTTGGTTAATATACTTTAAGAAAATCTTTGAAGTGCTTCATGTAATAAAAAGAAAATGAATTTATTAACTGTTGCCCATCAAGATCAGTCATTATTGCTGAATGGGAGAATCACATTCTTCTGACATTTCTAGTCTACTCCTCTCCCAGCTTCAATGAATCAAACAAAATGCAAAAGTCCCTGGTGCAAAGTGATTTGTTATCTTGGAGATAATTAGATTAGCTTGGTGGTAACTTTTAGATAAGAAAAAAAAAAAACTGATTTGATCTCCCAAGAGATTATAATTGTGGGAAAAGTTTCTCTTTTTCTAAGACTTGTGACTATAGCAGTCAAGTGTCCAAAGATCACATGTCCCTCTCACATTCTTTAAAACCAAAACCAAAAGCTCAGGAGGCAGTTAAAGATATCTTACCATTTTTGAGAAATCCATTAACCAAAAATGTAAATATCCAGTAAGGAAAACTTCTACATAGTAAGGAAACTCTTAATAACCTTAACCACACATTTCTGGAGGAATAAAACACAAGGGAATTACAGGAGTTAGAGAAGATTTACCATAGTTGTAGACATTTCTCAGAAAAAATCAGAATTTAGTTACCCTATAAACTGAAAGAAAAAAAAAAAAGCTTCAGCCAAAATAAGGCTTAAAGCAAGTCTCCTGAAAATGCTGTCCCAACTGATATCTCCAGTAGTATCACCTTCACCACTTTCTACTGACTTTCTTGTGGTCTCCTCCAAATAACACTTCCAAGTGTAATTCTTTTTATCCTAATGTCACCATAACAGTCCTCTTTTTTCATGTTAGGCTTAAATGCAGCCCTTAGGATGTCTAGCAACTTAGCTTCATTGCACAGCAGTCATTACAAGTCTTCTTAGAAGAACTGTTATATTCCTTTTAACAATGGTGAGACCAGTGCACAAATAATACAGTCTGACAAAGAACATTGGAATCATAAAATTATGATCATTGGCTATGATAAGATCAATCAGGAAAAGTATCATGGTAAGAATTACTAGAAGGGAAAAATAACTTTACAGAAAACTTGACTTGAGATCCAGTTAAGCCAGTTCATTCAAATGTCATTTAAAGTTGAATTTGCAAGAATAACGATATTAATAATAATAATAACACAAAGAGAACTAAAACAATAACTGTCAGCAATTTAATAACTTACTATTTTATAACAAATTATCATGGTAACACTAACATTTAAGTTCTCTGTTTTCCATATGAGTAAGCAAAAATTACACTAAAGAAGGAAATGGGGATTACGTGGGAAAAATTTGTAACAGAAAGCTTTGTAAGGGTCAGTGTTGAAGAATTACCCATACATATGTTTTGCAAATAAAAAGCTTTAATAAACAAGCATATATATACATTAATATATATATATATATGTATATATATATATATATATATACACATATACATATAAAGATACAGGGTATAGACTTTGAAAAGTGCTACGGCTTTCAACTGAAACATCACAGACTAAGGGGCTCTAAAACCCCAGAAATGAGATCCTGAAATACCAGAGAGAGCTCTGAAGATCAAATATTCTGAACCTTAAAGTTTCAGGGGAAGGAAGATGCTAAACCCAAGTGGTAGAAATCAGCATAGGAACCCAGGTGACTGTGAATGAGACCAAGTCTGATGGATTACCATACTTAAAAGCATAACAAGGGAGAGAAACTGATCTTGAAACAAAATTCTAGTTCAGGAACTTAAACTGGAGAGATGAGTAAATACTTAGGAATTTAGAAGATGTTTAATAAATGCTTGTTGACTGACTGATACAAGACCTAGAGGTTTCTATTCTAAATAAGAGAAAATAGTGGAATATGATAGTTCAAAAGGCAAAAGAGGTTTACAACCAAACATCATTAACTCTGTAAAAGTAAGTATAATCGCATGGAAAGAACAATAAAAGCATTTCTCATGAAATGGCTAAGCTAGACATATTGTTACTCTGTTCTATAGACTGTTCATACAGAATTCTTTCTAATGTCAAGTGTGAACAGGTAAAACCTCCATTCTAAAACCTTCAGGAGTTGACCATTATCTACTGATTGAAAAACAATCTTTTGCCTAAGCAATCAAGGCTTTCTACAATATTATTCCAGCCTATCTTTCCAGATTTTTCTTATACTATTTCCTTTCATATACTCTACATCTCAATTAAATTGAGATGTATAAAAAAGAAGGAAATGACAGGAAAAGCAGCTGAAACATATATATATACATGAAATAAATTATTAAATTAACAGTATTTTGACATTGAAAGACAAATTTCTAAGATATGTGAAAAAGATATCAAAAGACTGAAAAATCAAAAGCATTTTTATCATGTATATAATCTATCATTTATTTTGTGTCTGAAATTGCTATCACAAATATCACATCTACCAAAGGAGGTTGGCAACTACTCTCTGACTCATTGTCTTACAGATTTTCTTGGGGCACCAAGGGATTAAATGAGTTGTCAAGAGTAACATGAACAGGATGCATCTGAAATGATGTGAATTTGGGTCTTTCTGATTTTGTAACTATCTCTGATTATGTGACACTATCACTGTCTTTTATAGCAAGTATTATTACCCAAAAAGAAGAAAAGGGAAAAAAGAAATTTTAAAAAAATTACAAAAAGAATAGAAGATTCATATGCCTACTACATCACTCTATAAAATCTTTACATATAGCTAAAATATGAAAAAGGAAATTCTTAGCTTTTATGGAGCATACTTGTAACTGACTAGAGTTTTGTAATTATAAAATTGACTGGCAAGAATAGACGATTTAGGACCCAATGATATTTATTGTTTTTAAGTAATTTAAATATAGATTGATATATTTAGAATACATTGAAATCTTATATCTTCTTCATATAAGGTAAATCAAATGTATATGCTAAAAAGATTTCTTGATAAATGTAAGCACTCAATCCTATCCTTCTATCTCATCTAGGCCACAGGAAAGCTCCTTTGTCTTCAAGATAATTCTAAGTTATTATTCAACCCAAAACTTAATTAATGAGCTTCCCATGCTCCCCCACAGAACATATTAGTTTTAATAGATTATCAAAAAACATTTATTAAGTACATACTTTATCCTAGGCACTGTGCCAAATATTACAGAATTAAGCAGAGGGAAAAGGTAATCTTTGCTCTCAGGGAGTTCATAGTCTAATAGGGAGATAATATGCAAACAATTATGTATAAACAAACTATATAAAGGACAAATTGGAAATAATCATCAGAGAGAAGACATTTAGATTAATAGGGATCAAAGACTTTCTTTAGAAGGTGAGGTTTTAGCTGGCATATGAAGGAAGCCAAGAAACTAAAGAGGTAGAGGAAAGGAGTACATTCTATTCAGGGAGAAAAATCAGTGAATATTTGAGAAGTCAGAAAATGGATTGTCTTGTTCCAGGAATATCATGAAAGCCATTGTCACTGGCTTGCAGAATTTATGATATGTAGGTAGGAATAGGTGGTAGAAGAAGGCTGGAAAAGGTTGTTGGGAGGATTACAAAGGTCTTTGAGGGCCAAATAAGAGTTTATATTTGATAGTGGAAGTGATAGAGAACCATTGGATTTTCTTGAGTAATGGGATGAGAGAACCAGACCTGCACTTTAGCAAGATTGCTTTGAAAGCTGGGTGGAAGATGACAGAGTAGAGAGAGACTTGTGGCAGTGAAATAACTAGCAGATTGCTGAAATAGTCAAAATATATTTAATCCTACAAGATTGAAAATAATAATTAAAGATTCTTTTCGTGCACACACAGATGAACACATAATCTGGTTGTTACACACTAAAGAAAAGAGATACACAAACAAAATGTTTATAATTATTTATATCCTTTGTTATATATAACATATATATTGAAACTGTAAATTGAGGGGATGTTCATCAGTCAGGAAATGGCTGAATAAGTTATGGTATTTAATGGAATATTACTATTTTATTAGAAATAATCAGCAGGCTGATTTCAGAAACACCTTGAAAGACCTACATAAACTGATGCTGAGTGAAGTGAGAAGAACCAATAGAATATTCTACACAGCAACAGCAAAATTATGTGATGAACAACGGTGATAGACTTGGCTCTTCTCAATAATGTGGTGTTTCATGGCAGTTTCAATAGATTTGGGATGTAAATGCCAATCACATCCAGAGAAAGAGCTATGAAGACTGAATGTTGATTGAAGCATAATATTTTCACATTTTTGGTTTTTTTTTCTTTCTCTATTTATTTCCTTGTACAACATGACAAATAGTGAAATTATATTTAAAAGGATAGCACATGTTTAGCCTATATCAAATTACTTACTGTCTTGGTGAAGAGGGTCATGAGGGAGAAACAATTGGAATACAAAGTTTTATAGAAATGAATGGTAAAAACTATCTTTGCATGTATTTGCAAAGGTGGAATACTAATGAGAAAAAAGTATTTTTAAAATGAGGATTTAAAAAAAATACCTTGGGATCTAAAGTCAAAATATGTGGTCCAAATCTAGATATTTTTACTAAACACCATCTCACAAAAAAAAAAAAAGGCATTTGGTTGTCTTCTATTCAACTCTTTGTACACTGAGTGGATTGAGCACTAGAATCAAGAAAAGCTGAGTTTAGATGTGGGCTCTGACATTAAATGTAAGATTCTGGCAAATATTATCTCTGATTATCTCTGTTTCCTCAACTATAAAATGAGGTAAATGATAATGATAGCATTTACCTTGCAGGGTTATTGTAAGGATCAAATAAGATAATATTTATAAAAAGAGATATTATAGTGCTTAGCTCATTGCAGTTGCCATACTTATTCCCTTACTATCATATTACTACTTCAATTTCTAAAGGAAACAAATTCTAAGGTTTCATTGACATAATTTCATTTCTTCTCCTCTAACTTCATGATTTCATTATCTTTTTTTCCTTTCCCCACATTCTTTTTAAACTAAATTGGAGATAATCATTATAGGTGAAGACTCTTGCTCCATTTGAGGACAAAAATGGCTTCAAATGAGTTGTTATTTGGTAGCAACCCTGGACAGACAGGGGGATAACATGAAGAAAAAAAATATATAGGTTCCAAAATGATTCCTTCTATATAGTTATCCAACTTCTCCAGAAGGCTGGTTTCAAGAGTAGAATGCTTTGTTTCTCCAAATATGTCTAGATTGGGTGATGGAATGGGAGCTCCACAGATGCCTTCTGTAGAGTTTTTTCTTTTTACATAAGGGATTTCCATATGTAAGATGTGTTAAATTTTAGATCCCTCTCTCTGCCTTTTTAAAAGCATTCTAAGATTGTGAATAGTGGGAACCACAGTAATATTTTCATTTATATTTATGTTTTGGAATAATCAGTAATTAACTGAAGAGGATGGAAATATAGTAATGGAATGTTTTCAAATTTACTCAAGGCTAGGTAATAATAGAATATAATAATGGAATAAGTGGAATATAGTGGGTCTTATCTCTGAATACAAGTGCCATGGGGTCATTTGGGCTAGTTGGACATTTATTTAGAAAATTGTAACTAAAGAAGCAGGTCATCTTCATTGTCTTATAGGAGTAAGAGATGAGAGTAAAAGCAAAGGAAAAGACAAAGCAAGTAAAATTATAGATAATAGATAGATAGACAGACAGATAGATAATGAACCAATGTAAACAGTAAAGTGGAAAGTCAAAAAGGCAGACATTATAGACAGGAATCATCCTTGGAAGTTTTGATTTCAAATTGTCATGATCAGTGCCAAGAACACGGCCTTAGATTTTTATCAAATTTTCAACATTTATTAATCACTTACTATTTGTCAGGGACTGTATAAGTCCTTGCATTCAGTCTTTATAAAACTGCTTATAAGTTTGTTTTTTCCCCAACTTTGAATTCCACAAAAGAGTTTTAATCAGATCCTTTGTGGAGGAAGAATGAACTTCTAATGCATAAAGATCCTAGCAAGTATAAAATGAGTTAATTATTAATGTAGCAGCATATAGTATAAATGTATATATGTCTGCATTTTCCAGAGAGAAATACCAATCAATTTACACCCTCAAGAGGATGCCACATAGTTACAAAATTCAAAAAAAGCTTATATATCCTTTTACATATCATTACAAAGGTTATAGAAATCACAAACTAAACATTATGAAATAAATCTTATCAGTCAGAATTCAATAGACCCTACAAGACAAACCATCTGATAATTCCTTTTCCCTCTTCACATAATTTTCCCAGAGATATTCTCTCTTTGTTCTTTTAATGACTCAAAGTAAGACTTCCAGAAACTAATTGCCTTTCCCTCCCTTTTTTTGCTTACGCCTTATAGATGTATTACTCTAGATTTTCTTCTGCATACACCCATCTTTTCACTCTCTTGTTTGACTCAACTTTGCCATGACCCTCCATTCTAAAAAAAAATTAATCAATTTTTTTATGTTTTCTGCTTTTCTTTTCTTTTGTTTGATTCTCCCATATTCATGTTTACCCACAAATGTTCCCTCATTTTTTTTCTTTCTAAAAGTCCTCAGATGAACAAAGATTTCTAAAATATAATATCCTGCTCTTTCTTATCCAGACTGCTTATAGGCTATATCTTCAGATAACATTTCCTTCTCCCGTGAAAATTCTCTTACTTCCATATATAGTTTCCCTTTTTTCTTTAATAACCCCCGCACTTGAAGATACTTTTAAAATGGACATTAGTTTGTATCATTTGCTCAGTAAGATATAAATTATTTCACCTTCACTCTCCCCATTTACCAATGTATATTTTGAGTGATCTCTTCTAGTATGTATTATTGTGCATTCAAAATTATTGCTTTATTTCTTCCATCTTCTCCCTCTTCCTATCTCTTCAGTTATTTCTGGTTGTCCCTCCTTCCCCTTCCACTTGCCCTGTTTTATGAGCTTTTTCCATAAATATTATCCCTTTGATCTCTAAAGGTATTCAAATGAGGTGATTATTTTATAAAGCTTTTTATTTTCATAGTTTCAATATTCACTTTCACAAAACCATGTGTTCCATTTTTTTCTCCCTCCCTTCTCCACACCCATTTCCCTAGACAGCAAGTAATCCAATCTATTTTAAACATGTACAATATTCTACACATATTTCCACAATTGTCATACTGCCCAAGAAAAATCACATCAAAAAGGAAGGAAAAAATGAGAAAAAAATGAAAGAAGACAAAACGAAAAAGTGAAACTACTATATTGTGATCCACACTCAGTCCCCACAGTCCTGTCTTTTGATGCAGATCACTCTCTCCATCATAAAACCATTAGAATTGGTCTAAATTTATTTGCTGTTGAAGATCCATGTTCATCAGAATTATTCATTATATAATCTTATTGTTGCTGTGTGCAATGTTCATGTAAGTCTCTACAGGCTTTTCTGGAATCATCCTGATGACTGTTTCTTATAGAACAATAATGTTCCATAACATTCATATAGCATAACTTATTCAAACATTCCCCAGCATATGGACATCCACTCAGTTTCCAGTTACTTGCCACTTCAAAAAGGGCTGCTACAAACATTTTTGCACATGTGGGTCCTTTTCTCTTTTTTTATGATTTCTTTGGGATACAGGCCCAGAAGAGACACTGCTGTGACAAGGGATATGCACTGTTTGATAGCCCTTTGGGATTAGTTCCATGTTGCTCTCCAGAATGGTTGGATCAGTGCACAACTCTTTCAACAAGGTATTAGTGTCTCAGTTTTCCCACATCCCCTCCAATATTCATCATTATCTTTTCCTATCATCTTAGACAAACAAGGTGAATTTTTTTAATTATGTTTCAAATATTTATTGATATTTCAAGTTTTTCCATTACATTTCACAATATGTCTGTTCTCAATCATAACCACCCCACCAACTTATAACCAATCATAAAGAAAGAGGAGGAAAGATATTTTTAAACAAACTAAACAACAAATCTAAATACGTTCTGCATTTTGTGTTCTATAATCACAGTCCCTTAACACTATAAAGAAGAATGAAAGGAAACATTCTCATAATTCTTCTTTGGGACCAAAGTTGGTGTTTGTACAGTATTTAATTTGACTATTATTCAATTACTATAACTATTTAGCTATTATAATTTTTGTTCTTTTCATTTACAGTGTTGTAGTCAATTTGTATGTGATTTCCTTGCTTTCTCTTATTTCACTTTGCATGAATTGGTATGTCACATTGTCCTTTGCTTCACCTTTCATATTTTTCATTATGGTGGAGTGATATTTCAGTATATGATTTACCACTATTTATTTGACTATTCCCAAACTGTTGAATGTCTGCTTTTATTTTATTTATTCTTTTTCCTTTTTTGCCTTTATTTTATTTTTTGTTACTACAAGAAAACCACTGAAAATATTTTAAAGTTGAAGGGAATTTTTTTCTATCTTTAAACTCTTGGAGTATGTTTCTACAAATGGATCTCTGATTCAAAGATTACAAATTGTTCAGTTACTTTCTTATCATAGTGGGAAATTGCTTTCCAGAATAGTTGAATCAATTTACTGCTTTATCAGTACTGGATTAGTACACTTTTTTTTTTTTCTGCAACTCCTCCAACATTGAATATTTCCAGTTTCTGATGTTTTTTGCTAATTTGCTGAGGGTGTATTGAGACTGCAGGAATTTTTAAATTTGTATTTTCCTTATTAAAGATTTGGAATAATTTTTTCATGTTCCTCTTAATAATTTTCATTATTATTATTTTTTAAATTTTCTGGTTAATCATATCCATTTGGACCTGGATTGTACCCTTAGACATTTATATTAATTTGCTTTTACATATTTGATTGGAAATATATCTAACTATCTATCTATCTATGTATGTGTGTACATTTATACATGCATCAAAATATACATACAGCATACACACATACAACATGCACACATATGTGATACAATTTTTCCCCAAAAGAACCACTTCTCTTTTTTTATTCTATTACATTTCTATAATATACTATAAGTAAAATTTCTATGTAATATAAGTATGGTACTATTATTTTTATTCCTTCATTGGTTTCTTTTTAATTTTATATTATAGCTCTTTCTTTTATAGTTTCTTTCTTTTTTTATTAAAACTGTATGCTTTTAAAATGTGTGCATAATTTTTCAACATTCACCTTTGCAAAACCTTGTGTTTCAATTGTTTTTCCTTCTCTTCCCCTTTTCCTTCTCCCAGACAACATGTAATCCAATATATGTTAAATGTGCAATTCTTCTGTACATATTTCCATAACTGTCATGTTACACAAGTAAAATCAGATCAAAAAGGAAAAAATGAGAAATAAAAAAATGCAAGCAAACATAACAAAGGTGATAATACTATATTGTGATCCAGACTAAGTCCCTACAGTCCTCTCTCTCTGTGTGCAGATTTCTCTCTTCATCACAAATCCATTGGAATTGGCCTGAATTTTTTCATTGATGAAAAGAGCCATGTCCATCAGAATTGATCATTGTATAATCTTGCAGTTATTCTGTACAGTGTTTTCCTGGTGCTACTCACTTAGCTTCATTTCATGTAAATCTCTCCAGGCCTCTCTGAAATCATCCTGTTGATCATTTCTCATAGAACAATAATATTCTATAACATTCATATACCATAACCTATTCAGCCATTTTCCAACTGATAGGCAGCCACTCACTTTCTAGTTTCTTGCTATTACAAAAAGGGTTGTTACAAAAATTTTTGCACACATAGATGCTTTTCCATTTTTTTAATAATCTCTTTGGAATACAGCCCTAGTAGAGACACTGCTTGATCAAAGGGAATCGACAGTTTATAATGCTTTAGGCATTTGAATCTCAGTATTTCTCATATAATTGTACCATTTAACTACCCAACTGTCTGCTTGGTTAGACTTTATTCTTCCTATCACAAGTGTGTTCCTTATCCTAGTGCTGTGTGTCTATTCACTTTAATCAGGCATTCCTGATAATACTGCTAATCCAAATAAATATGTCTATATTTATATATAAATCTAAATCTTTAAAATGGTAGAATTTTGTAAAAAATAGAAAGCTAATATGATAGGTGAGTCACAATCTCCTTTAGTTGATGTATTATACATATTTTATAGCATATTCCAACTTTGCATGAGACTGGCCTGTCTGGGGACATAATTTATTATGAATCAAGGAAAGTCAAGTGTAGAAGCAAATTTTCTTTAAGAATCCTCGGCACAAGATATGTAGTTCCATATGCTCATATTTCTTTATGCTGAAAATTCCATATGCTCAGTTGCTGCAGTATTCTCCTAATTCCCAAGAAAGTATAATGTTTCTCAGATAAGAGATAAAGTGATGAAGTAAAGGTTTTCTTTTTCAGAAGCGCAAGAAGCATGAAGAGGATCCAAAAGTAACAATTGAAAAATGCATGAGGTAGTCAATCCTTAAAAGAACAAAAATTCAAATGAAACATATTTTTTTTTAATATGAGATGTACAACTTTTGCAAATACTTAAGAAACTCCCTAAATACTGTAACATTCAATTCATCATTGTGGATACAAAGATAAAGATTAGATAGTCCTCACCCATGATAAGCTTACATTCTACTGTATGAGTAGGGATGGTTGAAGGAATTATTTATAACCCAACCCTGAATCCCTTACCATCCATCATTCAGTGATTTCTTCTTTTGGATCTTTTGCTTCTTTTTGTTTCATGGCTCATATTATCAGACAACAATACTGGGAAAATATTATCTGTAATAGTTTGGCTTCAATAAAATTTAAGACCTTCAGGTCATGGAGAGCATACTTTGCATTGAAGTATAATTAAAAAAAATAATTCCAATATTGTTTGAGATTAGTCAGTATACAGATCCATCACTATCTCCTGTAAAGTCTTCATCCATTAAACCCAAGGACCCCAGCTTTTGGGATAAGTACTCACTATTTGGCTAAAACTGCTGGGAAAATTGGAAACTAGTGTGGAAGAAATTAAGGCTGGACCCACACCAACACCGCACACCAAGATAAGATCTAAATGGGTTCATGATCTAGATATAGAGTGATATTATAACCAAATTAGAGGAACATAGGATAGTTTACCTCTCAGACCTGTGGAGATGGAATAAATTTATGTCCAAAGAAGATCTGGAACTCTTAATTGAAAACCAGATAGATAATGTTGATTATATTAAGTTAAAAAGTTTCTGTACAAACAAAACTAATGCAGACAAGATTAGGAGGGAAGCATCAAATTGGGAAATCATCTTTACATTTAAGGGTTCTGATAAAGGTCTCATCTCTAAGATATATAGAGAATTGTCTCATATTTATAAGAATTCAAGCCATTCTCCAATTGATAAATGGTCAAAGGATATGAACAGACAATTTTCAAATGAGGAAATTAAAACCATCTCTAGTCATATGAAAAGGTGCTTCAAATCACTATTGATCAGAGAAATGCAAATTAAGACAACTCTGAGGTACCACTACACACCTGTCAGATTGGCTAAAATGACAGGAAAAGATAAAGATAAATGTTGGAGGGGATGTGGGAAGACTGGGACACTGATGCATTGTTGGTGGACCTGTGAACGGATCCAACCATTCTGGAGAGCAGTTTGGAGCTATGCTCAAAAAGTTATCAAACTATGCATACCCTTTGACCCAGCAGTGTTTCTATTGGGCTTATATCCCAAAGAAATCATAAGAGAAGGAAAGGGCCCCACATGTGCAAGAATGTTTGTGGCCGCCCTTTTTGTAGTGGCTAGAAACTGGAAACTGAATGGATGCCCATCAATTGAAGAGTGGCTGAATAAATTATGGTATATGAATGTTATGGAATATTATTGTTCTGTAAGAAACGACCAGCAGGACGATTTCAGAGAGGCCTGGAGAGACTTGCATGAACTGATGCTCAGTGAAGTGAGCAGAACCAGGAGATCATTATTCACGGCAACAACAATACTATATGAGGATCAGTTCTAATGGACATGACTCTCTTCAACAATGAAATGCTTCAAACCAGTTCCAATTGTTCAGTGAAGAGAGCCATATACACCCAGAGAGAGGGATGTGAAATGTGGACCACAACATAACATTTTCATGTTCTCTATTGAGGTTTGCTTGCATTGTATTTCCTTTATCAGATTATTCTTTCTTGTAGATATGATTTCTCCTGCACAAAAAAATGATGTAATAACTATACATATATTTGATTTCTTAAGTATTCTAACATAATTATCATGTAGTGGATATCCTGCCATCTAGGGGAGGCGTGGGGAGTAGGGGGGAAAATTTGTAACACAAAGCTTTGTAAGGGTTAATGTTTAGGAATTACCCATACATATGTTTTGCAAATAAAAACTATTAATTAAAAAAAGTCTTCATCCACAATACAATGGCCTAAAGCATTGCAAGACTCACATTATTCAAGTAATGATTGGATTTTTTTTTATGTAAACTGAATTCTTTAAAAACAAAATGGGAATCTTACATTGTAAAATTATTTTCAACCAAAAGCGTTGAAACAAACGAACAAACAAACAAAGGATTTTCTGGTTATGTCTGAGTGATATAGAAATTTTAATTAATTTAATTAAGCTTTGTTTAAATATATTCTAGTTAGTGTTTTTTTGTGTAACTATGGAGGAACTATTTCTACATATGCTAATCTTAAACTGGTAACATCTTATTTGTGTTACTATATGTTTATGTGCTAGTAGCCCACTGAAACTTATCATTCATCAACAGGAGCATTTTCTCCAGTACAAGAGATTACACCTCATCAATGCCACCATATCCTATGACTCTCTTGCCCATATACTTCCAAATTTCAGCAGAGAGCTTGATCAGCAAGATTGTACACTCACATCCTTTTAATATGATGCGACTACAAATGGACTATGTGAATTATTCTAGATAGAGTGTTCATTTTAGATTAAGGAGGACATTAGTTCAAATCCTACCTCTGACACTATCATTATGACCTATACTTAACTGTTTTCCCCCCTCTAACTACATCACAATTATCCTATTAAGTAATAGAATTGCACATTTAGAATGACATGGATTAGACATCATCTAGTTAAATTATAGCATTTGAAAGATAAGGAAATGGCTTGTTCTTAGAAGTTAAATTATTTCCCTAACATCACATTGTTGCTCATAATAAAGTCTGTTCACCTCCATAATGCACCTTTCAATTTCTTTCTATATGATATTCATTTCTAATTTATTAGACTTCTGAATTCCATGTCTCACTTTCACACTGTGACTACTTATCTCATAGATTGTTTTCATGAAAATACTTTTCAAAGATCTATTAAGTCCTAATAAGAATTAAACTACCATTGTTATTATACAAGGCAATAATGCAAAAAAATTATG
This sequence comes from Myrmecobius fasciatus, assembly GCA_023553655.1. Classification (NCBI taxonomy): domain Eukaryota; kingdom Metazoa; phylum Chordata; class Mammalia; order Dasyuromorphia; family Myrmecobiidae; genus Myrmecobius; species Myrmecobius fasciatus. The sequence goes on along the minus strand of JAJPUD010016119.1, from coordinate 15,380 downwards.
AGGCAATACAGGATTAATTATGCAGACAATAAAAGTGCTTTGTTCAGAGGAGATGAGCTGAGCTGAAATGGTCTAGAAAAGCATCATGAAAATAAAGATATTTCAAATGTTTATATATTGCAGAATCACAAAATCTCTGAGTTAGAAAGCATCTGAAAGGCTAGCCAGGCTATTTCTTATTAGATATATAATTCAAAAGAGTTACTTTCAATATGTTTTCTGTGTTCAACATATATTCATCATAACTTTAACATCTATGATAAGATACATTGAAAGAGAGGGTCCAGGATTCGAAGTTAAGGAATCTGGGTTCTTATTCTGGCTGGGCAATTTTCTACTAAAAATGAATCCTGAACAAAAATAATGCCAGAGGTGCATGGTGAGTTTGAGTAGTCTGCATTATATGTAATAATTATTGAGGAACTTTAAAGAGCAAGAACAAATAATATCATCAGGGAAATGTATGCTAAGAATAAAAGATGGGCAGTCCATGTAACATAGATGAGAGATGACAGACAGACAACTAGAGGCCTCCAATGGTAACCTCTGGCTGTCAAAAGAAAATAAAGAACTCTAGTCTATCTACGGACTCCTATGTGAGATAACTTTGGGAGGATATGGACCATAATCACCTAGAAGAGTTGTGTGGGGATGGGTTGATGAAGGGGTGGATTATGATCTGTAAGATCTGAGAGGACATCAAATCATTGAGATGACAAATCCTTATGAATATTTGAGTATTGAGATGTAAGAAGTCCAAGTTCATATTTTCCAGCTCATATTTTCTAGATTTAGAGCTAATATATTGTGGCTTAACTTTTTGTGCGTTTACATTTGTCCCATCCAGGTTATAAGCCTGTTCCTGTTAGTTATGACTTAACATATTGTATATCTCCCAAGGGTCCCCTTGTGCTTTGATCATAGGTACTCAATATATATTTGTTAATTGAGTGTTTTTTTTTCCAACCCCAAGCCTAAAGGAAGTGAACTTTAAAAAAAGAATTTAGAAAAACTCCATGGAATTTGATATGTATTTTAAAAGTACAAAGTTTAAAAAGAGAGAATGGAATTTTATCGAATTCATACTTGCTCTTTGCCTGAAGACATCTGCCAGGAAACCAATTAAGCATAAATTAAGTAGCATTTAAAGGATAAATTGTTATTGAATATCACTGAGAGTATTGGAGCAGGTTAAAAGTCAAATTGATCCTTTCCCGTAAAGATAGAAACTATTTTCATCTTTTATATTTTGTGTCATGTTACCAGGGGAAAATGATGGGCATAGCCCTGTGTGGTGAATACATTGAATCTAGGGTTGGTCAAATGCATAAGTCACCATTTTTGTGTTTACTGAGACAATCAGGTTAGGAAACCTTTCCCAGAATGGATTTGGCTGGCATTATTCATCATCATACTACAAGTGTTCCCGTGGAAACATTGGATGTCTATGCTTCATTGCCTTCTGTTTTATGACCAGTTCCCCATTTTATATCCACAAAACATGATAAATTGCTATTTACTTGCATTTTGAGAATTTATAGAGATGGTGTAATCCCCCACTAAAAGAAAATGAGCTGCCCTTATGATTTCTTGTTTCAGTTGCTCCTCCTAATATCAGCTGCAATTCAGAGAGCATTTTGAAACCTGGTCACTTTAATATTTTTTATCACAGGAGAGAACAATAAACCTATTTTCTACTGTCAACATAAAGTCAATTTAACAGGATGTGTGTGCATGCACGGTCTTGTGTATGTGTGTGTGGTTCTCATGAATTAGTTAAAGCTATAGTTCCACAAACTGGTTTCACTGAATTCACTTTTAAAAAAATAAATAATTCCCTTAAAATTTAATTGTGAAAAAAATAATTTCCTCTGCAATTACCAATAATCAATTTTGATTGATTAAAAAAGATCTTTTCAACTCAATTTCAAGTTTTGTTTATTCATTTAATGAGGAACAACTCCATTGAATGATACCCAATTGTTTTATTTGAAAGCCATACCACTCTATAATTCCACATTCCAAAAAATAATCAAGCTATAGTTTTCTAATTTTAATTTTTAGAACATGTGGGCCCCTTTCCCTCCTGTAAGATCTCTTTGGGATATAGGCCCAGTAGAAACACTGCTGGGTCAAAAGGTATGCACACTTTGATAACTTTTTGAGCATAGTTCCAAATTGCTCTCCAGAATGGTTGGATCCATTCACAGTTCCACCAACAATGTATCAATGTGTGAAGGAACCACAGAAACACATATAATCCAACTAGGCTTCACTAAGAATACCTTTATTGGATATCTGACAAATAATTATTAATCTACTGTTTGTGAAGTAATTATTAATCTATTGCTGAATCTACCTCTGAATAATTCTAATAAAGTATTTCTTTATATCAAGCCTAGTTCTGTCTCTCTTGAACTTTCACTCATGGTCCTAATCTGGGTCAACCCCCCTCCATGTAGCATATTTCCAATCTGAATTAAGCAGTTCTGCCTTCCTCTACCTTGCCTTTTAGTCAGTTAAACCTCTTCACTTTCTTCAATTTAATAGATGCTTTGTATGGCACAATCTCAAGGAACTTTACCATTTTTGGTTAGCTTCCTCTTTCTGCTTTGCAACTTTTCCACTTCCTTTAAACAAAATAGTAGTTAGAAGAAACAAACAGCATACGCAGCAAATTTGAGGACAAGAACATTAACAAATGTAGAAAGGGGATAAATCAAGTAAAGACTCTGTGGAAAACTACCTATGAAGTGAATCTTGAAAGATGCTAAGGATTTTCAAAAGTATAGAACAGAAGATCCTATATCTAAAGTGTAACAAGAATTTACAAGTCAGTAGTTCTTTTGACCACATCTCAATTTAATCTCATTCTTCCTTCAAGACTTATCTCAATACCAGTTTTTAAATGAAAACTTTGTTGATCCTCTCAAATTATGGTGCATTTCTTTTCAAAATAAATACTTTGCATTTGACCAATTTATATTCATTCTTTGTATCTTTATTCTGTATGTGTGTGTGTTATATTTCAGTGTTGTCTCCCCTTTATTATATAAGCTCCTTAAGTATAAATATTGTTCTGTTTTTTGTATGTCTATCCCAGTGTATAACATAGTGCTTGACAGATAAGTCACATTAAATACCTAATGACTGATTTACCCATGCTCACACATGTAATAAATGTGTGAGGTAGGATTTGGATTTGCATCTTTCTCATATCAAGTTCTCTACCTTATCACCTATCTCATGCTTCTTCTAATGCCTTGTATTTTTTTTTGAGGCAAGGTAGATAAGATGGGTGTTTAGCTTTTTAGAGGAGGGGAGAATGAAAAGAGATTTGATTTTTTTAACTAAAAAGAACATTTTACCTAATAAAGGTATATATAGAAACAAATTTAGCAACCTAAAACAAAACAAGGCAATAGAAATAACAAAAAGCCCCTATGAGAAAGATTCTTAGCCCAAGAAAAATCTCAGGATTTTAAAAACTATATAAACATTCAGCTAACACATATGTATATTCCTAAAAGCCTTTTAAACCATTTCCCTCAATATGTATTTCATTTTGCAAAGCTCATGTTCACCTGAAGTCAAATGAATAAAATTCAATCTTATATTCCCTTTGAAGAGCAGGGCAAAAATCATCACTTTCTTGTATGAAAAATCCAAGAATTCCAGGTGCATTATCTTCCACTCTGCCTCCCCTCATCTCTGAGCCCCAGCTGCAAGCTTAATCACCTAAAGTTGATGGGTGGCAAGGAGACCAAGCAGCAGACTACTGAAATAGTCCATGTTTGAAATGATAGGGATCTGTAACCAGGTTGGTAGCAGTGTCAGAAGAGAGAATGAGGTGTGCTGAAGGTGAAACTGGCAGACCTTGACAACAAATTGAATATGGGAAATGAAAGAATGAGGAGTCAAAGATAGCATACTGATTATGAACAGTTTGACTGGGAGGAAAATGGTAGCAATCGGAAAGTTAGAAGATAGGGATGTTTTGAAGAGAAAATGATAATGAACTCAATTTTGTATATGTAGAATTGGAGATATGGGTGGAATATCCATTTTGAGATTTTCTAATGGATAAATTGGAGTTGTGAGACCAAAAGTTGAGTGAAAAGTTAGGATTAGACAAACATATCTGTGAATCATATAAATAGAGATAATTGAATTCCCAAAATTTATAAGCAAAAGACTATAGAAGGAAGAAAGGAGATTCTTGTTTGAAGAGGGTCCAGGACAGAACATTAAGGATTCTGTCATAGGAGAAAGAGTCATTGACATGTAGTGAACAAAAGTCTTCATGAAAAGCTAGCAAGGAAGATTGAGTAGTTTTCACAAACAGAGGTGATCCAAGAGAGAGCAATGTCTGTCTGTCTCTTTCTTTCTTTTTCTCAAAGAGAATTTTGGAAAGAAGAGGGAATTCAGCAGTGTCAAAGGCTGCACTGAAGTCAAGAAGGATAAAAATTGCAAAAGATTATAAGACATGAGCATGTAAAAGTATGTTGCTAATAGTAAACTTGACCCACTCTGCAACAAGGAATTCATTTTAACACTGCCTCAATTAAGTCACTACCACATTCACAGCTTTTTCAAAGTATCCCATGCCTACTCAAATCTCCCATAGCTCCCTACCTGTCCCTCCTCCTCAGTCAAGAGTATTGTCCTCATTTCACTGGAAAAAATTGAGACCATTCATCAAGAGCTTCCTCCCTTCTCCTTACCAAAGCAAACACTCCTACCTGCATAAGCAGCTCCGTGTTAACTCATGTTTTCTCTCTACCTCATTCCCTCCTCTGTCAACCCCAGTCTCTCATGGTCTTCAATCTTTTCCTATCTAGTTGCTATTTCTATGCTGCCTACAAACATGCCCATATATCTCCCAACCTCAAAAAATCCTACTTGATCCATCAATCCCTTTTAGCTATTGTACCATATCTTTGTTCTTTGTCACTGTGTCACTAAAGACTGAGAAGGCTGTTTAAAATATGTACCTTGATTTCCTTTCCTTTAACTCTCATCTTTACTCTCTAACAATGTGGTTTTAGACCTCATCAGTCAACTCTAAATTTATTTACTAATGGTCTCTTAATTGCCAAATCTAATGGACTTTTCTCAATTTTCATACTTCTCAACCTCTCTGCAGCTTTTTACACTGTCAATCAATTTCTTCTCTTTGATTCTTTTTCCTTTCTTGGTTTTCATGATGTTGCTTTCTCTCCATTCCCCTGCTATGTACCTTAACACTCTTTTTCATCCACCTTTGCTGAATATTCATCCAGGTCAAGGCTGCTGACTATGAGCGTTCAAAAGAAGTTTGTTTTGAGCTCTCTTCTCTTCTCCCTCTTCCTTTTACTAAGTGTTTCTTCTGTTCCCTTGGTTTCAGTTAACCATTCCTAATTCTTAGTTTTTCTATTACTCTTGAGGTTACCACTATCTAGTTACCCAGACTCACAGCTTCAATATCATTTTGAACTCCTCACTCTTTCTCACTACTATTTATAGCTAATCTGCTGCTATAGTATGTCAATTTTATCTCCATAGAATCTCTCACATATGTATCTTTTTTTCTCCCTGACACTTACTTTACCCACATGGCAGACCTCAACACCTCAAGCCTGGACTATTTCTATAGCCTATTGATTAGACTCTCTAATACAAATCTCTCCCCATTTCAATTCATGTTAAAATCATTTGCTCTCAGCTACAAAAGTAACTTTCCCAAACCACATGCTTACCCATCTAAGTCCCCTAATCAATAGATTCCAATGGCTCCATCACCTCCACAATCAAGGACAAAATTATCTGTTCTGCATTCACATCCCTACATAAACTCTCTTTCCCTATCATTCACACACCACCACCACCATTATCACCACCATAACCTTTCCAGTCTTCTTATAGTTTAAAATCCCTGATATATCTTATGACCCCAAACCACTGGCCTCCTTAAAGTTTCTTGAAAAAGAAACTTCATCCCTTAGCTTAGGGCATTTCACTAATTAGACCATATGTCTGGAATTTTCTCTCTCTTCACATCCTATCTTCTTTCAGGTCCCTGTTAAAACACTAACTTCCAGAGGAAGGTTTGGTGTTTTTTTGTTTTTTGTTTTTTGTTTTTCCATTTCCTTAATTTTCATGCCATCTTTCTCTTGATTATCTCCAATTTATTGTGTAGTAGTTTGTTGGTACATAGTTGTTTTTATTTTGTATTCCCCATGAGACTGAGGAATTTGAAAGCAGAGATATCTTTTATCTTTCTTTGTTTCCCCACTGCTTATCATAATGCCTGCATCTTGGGAATTTAATGAATGTTTATGGATTCTTACACTATTCAAATGAAATCACAAATTTAGTACAAAAACAATAAACGAACAAACAAACAAACAAAAATCAATTGCCTGGGGAGCAGCTAGGTGGTGCAATGGATAAAGCACCAGCCCTGAAGTCAGGAAGACCTGAGTTCAAATGTGACCTCAGACACTTAACACTTCCTAGCTGTGTGACCCTGGGCAAGTCACTTAATCCCAATTGCCTCAGGAAAAAAAAAACAATTGCCTGGGGTACTGAGCAATTTAAGTAACTTTCAAATTAGTGACAAGGCTAGTCTGTGTTAAAGGAAGAACTTGAGCTCTCAAACCCAGGTCTTCTTGATTCCAAGTTACCAGCAATTGTATCATGTTGCTTCTTGCCCTATTCAAAGGGGTGGATACATATTTTGAGTTAAATTCTGTTCTATTTTGATCGAAATATTATAGTCATGTGACTGATCTGTCCTATATCATCCAGAACAAGATGCCTTCTATAATGAAGAAAGCATGGCCATGTGAAAAATCAGTCTTGGACTTTGATATTCTTTGGCAATTCTGCAATTCATTCTCTGGGATTTTGATGAGTTTCATAAAATAAGACACATTAGTTCAGGATGTTTAAGTCAAAAGCACAAACAAACCTTTGATGGGTGATATGTTCTCTGGCTTTTATTGTCAAATGCATTGCCAATTAAAAGCATACTCATGCTTTGTTGTTGAGTGTTTTCAATGTCTTTGTATATATTGGATAATAATATGTTGCTTGCATTTTTTAATGCTCATCATAGTTTTATATTGTGGAATAGCTTCAATGATCTTCTTGACCTTCTTATTTTTGTATTTTTCCTAATAGCAGTTAGACTTAATATTATTTATTGCCATTCTAGAAGGTATGTTGATCTAGTCACATTTCATAACAATATGCTCCTTTTGTGCATGAAAACAAGGCTCTTTCAAAGGTAGGGAAAGAAGTTCACTGAAAGGTTACATTAAAAAATGAAGCTTATTTTTCTTATGCTTAAGAAATGCATATCCTTGGATGCCAGTACTTACCAGAAATAAAGTTAAAAAAAAAAAAAAAGATCATTCATTGTAAATTAGCTCAGTGTTTTTTAAATCTACACACCCAGGAAGTTCACATTTTGGCTCACATGACACTAATGAAAGCAATCAGCATGACTATCAGGGTAAATCTAATAGCAACCTAAAATCATTGTTCACTTGCTCTAGGAAGTCTGGGTCATCACTCCAAGTTGTCTTCTCTCTGCATTCTGGGCATGGCAATTAAATTCACTGCTCTCAAACACAGCCACTGCAAAGCTTTATTTATTTAAGATAACTAAGACAATCTTAGTTATCTTAAAATTATGAAGAGATTTTGTTGATGACAAGCCTGCTAATATTTTCAACATTTAATCATCAATACCGTTGTTTATACTAGGTCTATACTAGGATACAACTGAACAACAATAATTATTACCACAGTTTTATTTCATATTTGCACAATATGGTAACAATAAGTAAACTCTAAGTCTCTCACAAAAATGGGTATTTTACATGTTTCACGACTGTAACTGATATAAGAATGGAAAAGGAGAGCTTTAAATAATTTGGAATTGAGTCAAATCAGGGTAGCAAAGTGGTGCCATTGTTGGCATCAAGATCAAATAACTCAGTTTTTAAAGAAATTAATTCAGACTATTTATTGGAATGTTAAATACTGAAATGGAAACCTAAATATTTTGACCACATAAGAAGACAGTAGTCATTGGAAAAGACTCTGATTTTGAGAAAGATTGAATGCAAAAGGAAAAAAGAATGGCAGATAATCAGATGGATGAATAGTATAATAGACACAATGAACATGAACTTGGATAGATTTTAAAAGATAATGGAGAATACAAAGGTCTGGCATACTTTGGTCCATGAGGTCACCAAGAGTCAGACATTACTGAATAACTAAACAATGACAATAAACCCCCAAATCATATTTTATTGAATGAGACAACCATTACCATACAAAAAGTCTTCATACTATCACTGCCCTCCAGAATATACCAGACAACAATGCCTCCTTAGAGAAGTATAAAATCAAAACAAAGAAGACAGTGGATTATTCTATGGATACTGTGCCTATTTTTAATATAAAGAAAAATCACTGAAATATTCCAAGAATGTTTAAATGTGTATCTATATCTCAGTTTTACCTGATGTTAGGGTTGAGAGATGAATAAAATACAATAATTGTCATATAATACATGAAAAGATCCAAGATGTGATTTTTTTTTGCCTAATGAATTTGCTTCCTCCCTGTCAAATGATTCATCCCAGACCACCATATGGCAAATTCAATTGCATAAATATTTATTATACACCTAGAATATGCATAGCACTCTGTTGGATGTCTTGGATACAAAAATGATAGCAGATGCATTTCCTGTGCTCAAGGAGTTCATAATCTGATAGGGGAATAAATATATTATCAGTTAGAAGTAAGCTAAAACAACTGAGGTTTGACCTCAGAAATGAACAAAGTACAAATTGTTATAATATGAGCAACTTTTCCTACCTAGAAATGGCTTCTTTGTATCCCAAAGTCTCCCTCAGGGTTTAGAGTCAGAATTTCCATTTGAAGCTTATTTTATACTTCTTATCCTAATGACAGTATTTCTATTTATGGATCTGAAGGTGTTTCAAGCACACAAACTCTAAGTAGAAGCAGTTCAAACAAGGATTTCAGGGTGGAAAGGTAATCACCAGGTAAAACCTTAAAGGAAATGGATTAATTATCCATTAAGAGGTGGGGTTCAATAGAGAAACAACTGATTCCAAACATTAGGGATGACAATGATTCAATAAGTACTTGGCTGAAGAGGATAGGTCATGAATAGAAGAAAATGGTGAACTGTCTATTTATGCTAGAAAGAAAAATGGGGAAAAGAAAGGGCCATAAAAAGCCTTTTCTGATCTCTCCCTTTCCCCCATTGCTAGATCCCTTTCTCCTTAAGTATCCTGTATTTATTCTATATACATATATATTTAATTTTTACATATACTTATATGTATGAATCTTATTTGTGTCAAAAGAATGTAAGTTCCTTGATAGTAAAGACTTGTTTTTTCTTTATGTATCCCTACAGTCTATCATGGCTCCTAATATGTACTAGTTTTAATGGTAGCTTGATAAGTTTATAGTTTTAGAATTGTCAAAAGTCTTAAATGCAAGATAAGGAATTTTGACCTTTTTATTAGGGAAAAATGCTATACCATTGAAGATTTTATTGTTGTTTGTTTTGAGGGAATAATTTTATCAGAAAGAGCAAGTATACTGATATACAATCTCTTTCAATGTTGTTTGTATTTTATCTTCACTACATTTATCATGTATTGCCACTTCTTTCCTCTAACCCTTCCACTTGCTGCATTCTATTCATCACTGCCAACCTGGACTATTTCAGTAGCCTTCTGGTTGGCATCTATGCAACAAATCTCTCTTCCAATCTAACTTCAAATTTCCAATAAAATTGATTTTCTTAAAACATAGGACTGTCCTTATTACTTCATCCCCTATTTTCTCTGGGATCAAATATGAAATCCATTCTAGTTTTTAAAGTTTTTCATGGACGTTCTTCTTCTTTTTCTAGTCTTCCTGGTACCTTATTGCCCTGCTCATATGCTATAATCTACTGTACATTGTCTTCCCTCTTGTAACTTGAACAAGATAGCCCAACTCTGTACATTTTCACTGACTATCCCACATGCCTGGCATTATTTCCTTCCTCATGCCTACTTCCTGGAAGCCCTGGCTTCCAAGTTTCTCCTAAAATCTCACCCTAAGCAAGAAATTTTTCTCAATATCCTTTTAATGTTACAAACTTTCTTTTTAAATTATTTTCATTTTTTCCTGCAAATAATTTATATATAGTTTTGTTTTGTTTTTCCTCCCCCATTAGAATGAAAGTTCCTTGTGGCCATCCTTTTTTGGGGGGGTGGGGGGAGAGAAGGTTGTCATATTTCCTGACACATAGAACATATTTATTTGCTCATTTTTTTTGACTTGCAGACAGCCACATGAGGATGTATTGCAGCAGAGAGAGTCTGAATTCAGAAAAACAGTTAAGATTATTACAGTTTCCGTGAGGAATTTATATTCTAATAGGGGAAATAGTATGGATATTCCAAATACACAACACAAAATAATGCACAATACAAATATATACAGGATGCAAATGTAACCCAGAAAAGAGGCCATTTCTTTTTTCTAGCAGGACAAAGGGTCTTGATGATTGGCAATAATTCCCTTCTGCTTCTTCTTTGCCTAGTACAATGCCTTGAGTGTGGCAATAGTTTAATATTTGCTTTTTAATTTTTCATGCTTCTTTAAGAAGTAATATTCTCTGAAAGAATGTGCATACTTTAAGTGTGACTGTCAGTCAATTCCTTCCTCCCTCCCTCCCTCCCTCCCTTCCTTCCTTCCTTCTTTTCTTCTTTTCTTCCTTTCTTCCTTTTTTCCTTCTTTCCTCCCTTTCTTCCCTCCTTCCTTCCTTCCTTGCCTCCTTTCTTCCTTCCTTCCTTTCTTCCTTCCTTCTTTCTTTTCTATTTCCTACTGTACCATACTCATTGTTAGTTCTGTACCATACTCATTATTAGTTCTACAATAATCTACTCATTTGCACCTCTGATTGGCAATAATATTTTGTGATTGAAAGAGGGTTCGGGAACCCTTGGCTCTCTTTCTACGGCATTAGCTCTTAACTGTCTTTAAACTATTGCATGACAGATGGCTTCATCTTCCTCCTTTTTTCTCGCTAACTATGTTTAATATAGAGTTCCGCTTTGGCCCAATAGTGGACTGAAGTTCTATTTACTGATTATAAAGTCATGGACAGTTAAAATTATTTCTTTAGAGGACATGATATATGTCTAAATTGCAGGTATATATGAATCTTTTGAACTACATTATAAGCATCAGAAGATGAAAAAGAAATATTAATATTGGCTTCCTTCAAAATTTGAGTGACTTGATCTATGGTGCAAAGAATAAAGAAAAATAAGGACAGAAAAGTAGGTCTTTGTTCCTTTGAAATGAAAGAAGAAATAGCATCTCTCTCCCCCTCCCCATTCTTACATCAATTATTTATTTACCAGAAACATATGGTGACCATTATTAGACAAAAGTTTCCTAATTCTAGAACAGATTATTTTGTATCCATCAATTGGGGTGTGAATTACACAGCTTAATATAGTTCATGGGTGACTAAAACAAAGTGTGGGAATTTGATCCTTTTTGCACATTTTCCATAATAATAATTAGAAAATTGTCTTACAAAGTAAGTGCTTACCCAGTCTTTAAATTATGCATTATGTCATAAGTTTGCATAGAACAATAACTAGGAATATTTTTGATAGGGCCAAAATCATTTGGAGTGAATGCCATGCATCGGGTTGTAGTAGCACAATGGGTAGTATAAATATGGGTAATTATAAAAGGAGATAATAATCTGACACTGGACCCTGATGACATTAGATGAAATTAAAAAGTTCAGTGGCTGACGTGAATTTATATGGAGGGATTCCCTTAGAAGAGTTCTTCCTTTCAAGTAAGTATCCCATTGGAAAATCCAACTCAGACTTTTCTTTGCAGTGTAAGAATTGCTGTTATAATGATTTAAGTATACTACAGATATACATTTTTATACAAAAAAATAAGTATGAAATATCTCCCATGATTCTGTGTGAGTTAAGCAGCTTCTTCAAAATACAATATATCTGAAGATTCACTTTAGAAAAATCTGACTTCATGCAATGAGTACTTTACCACTTCTATCCAAACTCAAAGATTTCTCCTATTTATAAGGCTTTCATAACTTCTGCTAATGTGATTAATTTGTTATGACGTCTAAATCAATGATACAAATATTCAATATATACTTTGTGCATATCACTATTGTTATAATGCCATATTTGCCAGAATTATAGAGATGTACAGCATAATTATTACTTCCAAGAATTGATCATCTTAGTAGGCAAATAAGACATATAGACTGTCAGTAATGTGAGACAGCACAGAAGGGAATGCCAGATGATCAATAATTGAAGTTGATAATAACATGTAATTTAGGTCTAAGAAGGCAGGTCACAGTGTACTATAGAAGTCAAGGAGAATTCAAAAAGAATGAAAGATTTGAGGGGTCTCTTAGAGGATGAATTTTAATAGAGGAAAGGGGACAGCAAATTCAAAGTATGGAAGATATTAACATCTGATTTAATTTATGGAGACAAATAACATGAAGAATAAAGTGGCAGGGCAGCTAGATAGTGCAATGGCCCTGAATTCAAGAGGACCTGAGTTCAAATCTGGCCTCAGACACTTAACACTTCCTAGTTGTGTGACCCTGGACAAGTCACATAACCTCAATTGCCTAAAAAAAAAAGAATAAAGAGGCAGAAAAATTACTTTTTGCTTTTCACTATTTGAGAAGTCATTATTAGTTTGCAAAATTTGCTTGATAAATAAATGGATGTGTCAATTTTAACTATGGCCTTATTGACCTTTGTTCAAGCTCTACTTTGAACTAAAATTCTAGATTGTGAAATATTGATAAATGAATAATATCTCTGTAAACAAAGTCTTTATCAGAATTTCTTTTTTTTAAATAATAAAGCTTTTTATTTACAAAACATATGAGTGATTTTTCTACATTGACCTTTGCAAAAACTTTTTTTTCCCAAGCTTTTCTCCTCCTTCCCCCCACCTCCCACCCCTAGATGACAGGTAATCTAATAGATGCTAAATAGGATAAATTATATGACAAATACAATACATGTATACATATCTATACAGTTATCTTACTGCACAAGAAACATCAGATCTAGAAAGAGAAGAAGAAAAAAACAACCTAAGAAGGAAAACAAAATGCATGGAAATATTCATAGAAAGCGTTAAAATGCTGTGTTGTGGTTCACACTCAGTTCCCACAGGCCTCTCTCTGGATGTATATGACTATCTTCATCGCTGAACAATAGGAACTGGTTTGAATCACATCATTGTTGAAGAGAACCATGTCCATCAAAATTGATCATCGTATAGTCTTGTTGCTGTGTATAATGTTCTCCTGGTTCTGCTGATTTCACTCAGCATCTCTTCATGCAAGTCTCTCCAGGCCTCTCTGAAATCCTCCTGTTGGTCGTTTCTTACAGAACAATAATATTCCATAACATTCATATACCATAATTTATTCAGCCATTCTCCAATTGATGGGCATCCTTTTAATTTCCAGTTTCTTGCCACTACAAAAAGGGCTGCCACAAACATTATTGCACATGTGGGTCCCTTTCCCTCCTTTAAAATCTTTTTGGGATATAGGCCCAGTAGAAATACTGCTGGAACCAAGGGTATGCACAGGTTGATAACTTTCTGAGCATAGTTCCAAATTGCTCTCCAGAATGGTTGGATCCGTTCACAGTTCCACCAACAATGTATCAGTGTCCCAGTTTTCCCACATCCCCTCCAACAGTTTTCATTATCATTTCCTGTCATTTTAGCCAATCTGACAGGTGTGTAGTGGTATCTCAGAGTTGTCCTAATTTGCATTTCTCTGATCAATAGTGACTTGGAGCACCTTTTCATGTGACCGGAAATAGTTTCAATTTCTTCGTCTGAAAATTGTCTGTTCATATCTTTTGACCATTTATCCATTGGAGAATGGCTTGAATTCTTATATATTTGAGTCAATTCTCGATATATTTTAGAAATGAGGCCTTTATCAGAACCTTTGGATGTAAAAATATTTTCCCAGTTTACTGCTACCCTTTTAATCTCGTCTGCATTCATTTTGTTTGTACAAAAACTTTTTAACTTGATATAGTCAAACTTATCTATTTTGTGATTAATGATGACCTCTACTTCTTCTTTGGTCACAAATTCCTTCCCCCTTCACAGGTCTGAGAGGTAAGCCATCCTACATTGTTCTAATTTGTTTATAATATCATTCTTTATGCCTAGATCATGAATCCATTTTGACCTTATTTTGGTATATGATGTTAGGTGTGGGTCAATGCCTAATTTCTTCCATACTAGTTTCCAATTATCCCAGCAGGTTTTGTCAAATAGTGAGTTTTTATCCCCAAAACTGGGGTCTTTGGGTTTATCAAACACTAGATTACTATTGTCATTGAGTATTTTGTCTTGTGAACCTAACCTATTCCACTGATCCACTACTCTATTTCTTATCCAGTACCAAATGGTTTAGATGACCACTGCTTTATAATATATTTTTAGATCTGGTACAGCTAGGCCACCCTCATTTGCATTTTTTTTCATTAATTCCCTTAGAATTCTTGACCTTTTGTTTTTCCAGATGAATTTTGTTGTTATTTTTTCTAGGTCAGTTAAATAATCTCTTGGGAGTTTGATTGGTATAGCACTAAATAGATAGATTAGTTTAGGTAGTATTGCCATTTTTATTATATTCACTCGACCTATCCAAGAGCACTTGATGTTTTTCCAATTGTTTAGATCTGACTTTATTTGTGTGGAGAGTGTTTTGTAATTTTGCTCATATAGATCCTGACTTTCCCTTGGCAGATATATTCCCAAATATTTTATACTATCGATAGTTATTTTGAATGGAATTTCTCTTTGTATCTCTTGCTGTTGCATTTTGTTGGTGATGTATAAAAATGCTGATGATTTATGTGGATTTATTTTGTATCCTGTAACTTTGCTAAAGTTGTCAATTAATTCTAATAGTTTTTTAGTTGATTCTGTAGGGTTCTCTAAGTAGACCATCATATCATCTGCAAAGAGTGATAATTTGGTTTCCTCATGACCTACTCTAATTCCTTTCACCTCTTTTTCTTGTCTTATTGCCAAGGCTAGCATTTCTAATACAATATTGAATAGTAATGGTGGTGGTGGGCAACCTTGTTTCACCCCTGATCTTATTGGGAATGGTTCCAGTTTATCACCATTACATATGATGCTAGCGGATGGTTTTAAATATTTGCTACTGACTATTTTAAGGAAAAGTCCATTAATTCCCATACTCTCTAATGTTTTTAATAGGA
>JAJPUD010016118.1:9769-30044 GCA_023553655.1 Myrmecobius fasciatus | reverse complement strand
TTCCTTCCTTCCTTCCTTCCTTCCTTCCTTCCTTCCTTCCTTCCTTCTTTTTTTCCTTCCTTCTTATTTCTTTCCTTTCCTTCCTCCTTCTTTCCACTTCCTCTGCTGGAACTTCCTCCACTGATGCGGATCAAAAATTATAAATTAATAAATAAATTACAGAGTCCCCCAGGGCCCAGAGAAGATGTCTTCCTCATTGCTATGTGGCTTGACTGTCAAGATAGTGATTGGATCCAAGGTGCCCTAGTTCAAAGTCCAGCTCTCTTTCTACTATACCTCACAGCTTTGTATATGCATATGTAAAAATATGTATGATATATATGATGATATGTATAAAGAGATAATAGCTAAAGCAGTAGAGTGAATATGGTGGATAGAGCATTGGACCTGGTATTAGAAGAACTTGAATTCAAATCTTGTTTCATACACTGACTTAGCTGAATAACTATGGGTATGTCATTTAACTTCTACTTCCCTCAGTTTCCTCATCTTTAAAATGGAATAATAATAGCACCTACTTACCAGGATTATTGTGAAAATAAAAATGAAATGATATTTGTAAATTACATGCTATCATTATTATTATTAAAAAGTGCTTTAAAGTTTGCATCAGTTATAGCAGCTTTGTGAGGTAGATATTGTAGTTGTTATTCCTTCATTAAAAATGAGGAAACAGGCTTGGAGAGATTGATAGATTTGCCTAGAATAATGCAGTTCGTGAGTGTTACAATATTTGAACATGTCTTCCTGACCCCAAATTCAGCATTTTTTTCCATTTTACCACATACAAGTTTCTTGTTTTGTCTGTATCTCACAAAATCCTTCTTATTTGCTCAAGTCCAGAGAGAACACTCTCTCCTCCATGAAATGTTCTTTGAGTGCTCCAACTTCCAATGATCTTTCTGTCCTTTGAACCCCTGTAATCCTTGTTCAAGGCTGACTCTGAGGCTGGAGTTGGAGGAAGGGCTAACCATGACCTGAGAACCTTGGATGTACAGGAGGAACTCCTCCATATTTCATGAAGCACAAAAGGTTTGGATGACCCAGACCCATTCCCAAAGACCTGCAAAGTCACTGAGGGAAATGCACTCAGTAACTGCATGCATTATGCAGTAGGAAATAAAGTGTAGGCAAGAAGGCAAGGCCTTGTTCTGTATAACTTTGGGGTAGAAAGGGCACCATGTGGGTTATTCTCAATGCCTCTTTGTTCCACCAACATAAGCGAGCTATGCTGCCAACCATCACCTCCTGCCCTCGGTCCAGCACAAAATAACCTTGATGGATATTTTTAATTGGTTTGCAGCCAGCACACAAAGCCAACTTATTTTTGTATCAGAGGACAGTGGTCTACCACCTCCAGAGACCTGCATTCAAATTCTATATCAGCTTCTAGCAGGCTTCTCCATCCCGGGCAAATGCCTGTTGCTTGATTGATTGAGTAAATGGACTAGAACAAATGGGTCAGATTTCCATAGAATTCCTCATTTCTTTCAAAATTCTGCTTAGGTACCATTTTTAAAATTAAGCTTCTGCTTATTCTCCAGTTGCTAATTCTGTCCCCCAAATCTGCCTTATATTTGTTATATCCACATATAAATACATGCATATGCACATGCATACACATATTTTAGCTATATATTTTCTCCTATGTAAAAAGAAGGGAATGTTTTCTTACCCTTGTATTTCCAGGGTCTGGTATTGTATCTTGGACTTAGTAAGTACTTAATCAATTCTGATTGATTGACTAATTTTACTTCATTGGGTCTCAGTTTTCTTATCTGTCAAATGGAAATAGTACTGAATTTCCAGGGCTGTTATGAGAATCAAGGAGAGAAAGCCCTTAATAAATCTGAAGCCGGATGTGAATTTAAGAAATGATTGACAGTAATAGGTAGGAAAGAATGCTGGAGCAAGCATTAGGAGTCTTGTAATCATGTCTTTTCTCTGAGAGCTACTGTGGTATAGTGGATAGAGAGCAGATCTCAGCTTCAATAAGACATGGATTTAATGCCAGTTGTTGACATCTACTGACTGTGTGATTTTGGGCCAATCATCAGACCTCTTAGTGACCCAGGAAATTCTCTAAGACTGTAGATCTGCATGGGTAGAGGAGTTTTCTGCACTGAGAATTCCCTATACCAGTGAAATTACAAGTCTGGTCAAAAAATTAAATAATCCCCCCCCCAATTAACTATGTAATCTTGAACAAGGAGGACTTCATTTCTTTGTGCCTTAGTTTCTTCAGTTGTAAAATGAAGGGGCTAATATTGATTTCAAAGATCCTTTCCAATGAGACCAAGAAATTTTTTTTTAATTAAATTGAGGTTCAGTTTATCCTCTCCAAACTTTTAATTCCATATGATTATAGATAGTCTGGTGCTACACTGGGCATATAGTCAAAACTGGTAAATATATATTAAATAGATCTGCCAGTTTTTTTTTTTTTTGTTTTGGTTTTTGACTACATATCCATTTGTCCTATCTGAGCACAACAAAATTGTGTGCTTTTAGAGGGCAGGTGCCCTTTAGCTTTTTTCCTCAGTTGCCCCTTCCCCATTGTGTCAGTATAGTACCATGGATCCTCTGGTTGCTCATCATATGGGTTGGACCTATTAGTTTACTTGGTTAGGACAAGGCAGTGATAAGGTCAATGCAGTAATTTAATTTCCTTTATTAGCCAGTAATCTTCACATACAAAAAACCATACACTCCACGGCCACCCCTGACCTTATCTTTCATATCTATGTAACTAGTCACAAAGAGCTGAAAAAAAAGTGTTGATGGTTCAGTGCAACCCATCCCCTTTCTTCAGATGTTAGAGGTTCCAAGACCTGGTTATAAAATTCACAAGGAGTGTCACATTGGGCAACTCAGTTCATCTCCCCAGGTCTCATTTTCTTTACCTTTAAAATGGAGGAGCTGGATTAGAAGAATTCTAAGATCTTTCCTGCTTATAATCTTTTGGGAAAGGCAAAAAGGAACAGAAATGGTTTTCTTCTTTCTAAGTTCTGGTTAAGTCTGATTGCCACTAGAGCTGAAGGTAGTGAGAGGGCAAGAAGCACACACACACACACACACACACACACACACACACACACACAGAAACAATGAGCAAGGCAGAGGAAATTCATGAAAAAGATTTCAGAGGGGTTTTCATTCAATTCAGAAAAGGTGGAATAAAATGAAGTGCCCTCTCCAAATAGAAATAGACAAAATAGAAAGGTCCAATCTTAAAAACAAATAAGTAGATAGATTGGTAGATAGATATGCAGGTATATAGATCACAGATAGATTAAAAAGGTATATAGGTAGAAACATAGATAGATACACAGAATAGTTAATAAATGGATGGATGGATAGATAGCTGATAGACAGATGGATGAATAGATATGTAGGTAGACTGATAGATGATTGAGAAATATGTAGATATATGGATGATAGATAGTTGGATAGATAGATGGATGGATGGATAGATAGATTGATAGATATGTAGGTATACAGATGATAGATGAATGGATAGATAGATGGATAGAAAGATAGAGATGTAGGTAGATTGATAGATATGTAGGTGATAGATGGATGGATAGATATATAGATACTTAGGTAGATAGACAAATAGATAGATAAACGGATATGTAGATAGACAGCAAAACAAATACATAAACTAAATGAGGAGGTTCGATGATGACCTCCAAGAGACTTCCAGTTCTAGATCTATTAGTTAATCGGGGAAGGCTTTCTAGAAGAGGCAAGGTTTGAGACAAGTTTTGAAGGGAGAGGAGGAACACAGTTTTGCAGTAAGCTCTGGGGAAATGAATTCTTTTGAAATAAATATAATTATACAAGAGGCGTTATAGAGGAGCAAGCCAGAGGTACAGGGTTCTTGCAGCTATGTCAGCAATGAGTTGGACTAGATTGCTTCAGATGTTCTGTTCACCTCTGTGATCCTGTAATGCTGTGAATGCTTTGCTTCCTCTCATTCTAAATACTCTCCCTGACTTATGAAACCATTTTTTCACCTTCCAAATGAATAACACTGTGCATTCCAGGAGAGATAACTAGTTTCTCTATTTAGATTCTAGTTTTCCATCAAGCCAAAAGGGTGGCAGAGAAAGAAAGAATGTGCCCGAATAATGCCAATTAGGATGAATGTAGGCTATTTCTCTTCAGGCTGATCCAAGGACTTAGCTGGTAGAAGTAGTTTTCAATTTAGGAGAGGAAAAAATGAATACTTTGGAATAACCTCTTTGTTCTATCACAAGGAGGGGAGAGGGGAGAGGAAGAGAAGGAAGGAAGAAAAAGAAGCACAATGCAAAGAGTCCCCATTTTGATGCCTACAGATAGCACGTGATGTTTGATGTGACTATTAATAACTCTGTAGACGCTACAATGGGAATTCAAGCAGGGCTCTTGGGGTCTTCAGTCTGAAGAAGCATGCTCTGCAAGGAG
The DNA here is from genome assembly GCA_023553655.1 of Myrmecobius fasciatus. Lineage (NCBI taxonomy): Eukaryota > Metazoa > Chordata > Mammalia > Dasyuromorphia > Myrmecobiidae > Myrmecobius > Myrmecobius fasciatus. The sequence continues at coordinate 25,595 of JAJPUD010016118.1, read as the reverse complement.
AGGCTTTTAGAAGATGCTATTTGCATTCCTTCCTATGTCTCCAGTTCCTCAGGAGGAAAGAGGGAATATGTTTGTTTTCTTCTTTATACTGGGTGTGATGGTATGTTCTTGGGATACAAGTTAATGGCAGTTAATATGATAACACACAGAAAGTCAGAGACAGAGACTCAGAGATAGAAACATAGACGTAAAGAAGGAAGGAATCTAAATAATGCAAGTAATATTTATTGTTTATGGGTAGATAAAGCCAATGTAATCTTAAAATGACAATTTTACCTAACCAATTTATTAATATAATGACATAAATTAAATTAGTAAAAATTATCTTACTGAATTAGAAAAATAATAGCAAAGTTCATTTAGAAGAACAAAAGATCAGGAACTTCAAAGAAATAAGGAGAAAAAAGATCTAAAGGGAGCAGATTTAGTAGAATCAGACCTTAAACTATATTATAAGGTGAAAGCATTGTTGACATGTTAAATGAATACTTTTTATTATTTTAAATTAAATTTTCTCCTATAAATAAAACCTATGCAGCCGAGAATAGAAGGAATGCAAAAAATTGGGGGAGAGGAAACTTTCATAGATAATCTCTCAAAATGTAATTGGGTTATAATATTGCTGTTGTGCAGGAAATGAGAGTTGGTTGATATAGAAAAACATGGGAAGACTTGGACTTATGAAAGAAGATGCTATCTACTTTTAGAGAAACAGATGACAAGTGGAAATAAGTATAGTATGGTTTTACATATATATGTATGAGTGTATATATGTATAGATATGAGTATGTTTATAGATATCCATGTGTGTATATCTATGTATATCTATGTATACATATACATGCATATCTATATCTATCTATCTATCTCCACACTTAATTGTAACCCTCTTGGGGAGGAGAGGAAGAAAGTTAAAAGGGCATAGCAGAGAACAACAAACAACAACAAAAAACCTAAAAGGAAGCAAAGAAAAGCTGGACATTTTTTTGAAAACAATGTGTAATATTTATTATATAGACTTTCTTGAAATGCAAATTTATTGTTTTATGTTCTGCTATGCACATGGCAATGTTTTTTTTTCTCTTCTTATTTTATACTTGTTTAAAATAAGTTTAAAATCTTTTTTTTTAAAGGAAGGAAAAAAGAGAGAGAAAAAAGGAAAAAGGAAAAAATTGAAAGAAGGAAGAGAGAAAAGAGAAAAAAAGAAACTGAAAAGAAAGAAGGTAAGAAGGAAGGGAAAATAGAAAACCCACTTGAAAAATATTTTAAAAATAATCTACACAATTACCAACATCATCTCCAAAAGGTTTTTTTTTTTCTATAATTTAGAGGCAAAGAAGTTTCTATCAATACTCTGTTCACTTTTGAAACTTCCTCTAGCTCTTGGGGAAACATAGATGTAGATACTAGATAAGGACTTAGTAGATCTGGTTTCTAGTCCCATCTCTGCTATTAATGAGTTTCTGCAGCCTGCTAGCAATTCTCTATACACAACATTCAGTTTCCTACCTTCATGCTTTTTCTAAGTGGTCTCCCATGTCTGGAATGAATTGCCTCTTCCCTTCACCTCTTCCTGATAGAATCCTGGCTCCTTTCAGAGTACCTCTCAACTACCACCTTCTACAAAAGACCTTTTCTGATTCCTTTCTTAGATGTTACTACACTTTCCCTCTTCAAATTATTGTTATTATTTTGTCAGAAGCCATTAAACCTCCTACATACAGAAGAATCCTGCTAAGTAAAAAGGGATTGTGTGGATTCTGAATTTTACAGTGAGGTTGGCTGGGTGGACTTGTCTCTGAGGTAAGAGATTTGATAAGTTTCTTATAATTACAGAATTTGGGGTCAAGGAGAGATAGAATATTCCAGAATTCTTCACTTAGGGATCATGCTGTGCATAATTGGAATAGGTGGCCATTTCCATAAGAGGGACTTCCCTGCTCCCAAACCTATCTCTCTCTGTTTCTGCAGAGGCTCAAAGTTCCATCATTAGAGTTGCCTTTGCGCCATTGTTATTCCCTGTTAAAATTATGACCATATGAAGCTATTATGAATTTCTTCCTGGATACATCTGATCAGCCTCAGGCTAATCCCTTAGGGCCCTGAGGGAATGAGTGAATTTTGATAGAAGGGAGAAAAATAAGTATGGACTCTTCTACATGATTTAGAAAGCACAGGTTGAGATGCAGACTCTGGGAAAGAAAAATAAACTCCAAAGGAGATAGAATTCACTGAAATAAAACTTTATCTGAATCATGACTTTTTCTAAGGTCCAATCCAGTCCTTAGTCATATCAGTTGAGGGTATAGTTACTCCTATTTCTTTCTGAAAGATCTGATATTCTTGAAGATAAGATGCTTGAGATCCTTGAAGATAAAATAGAGGAAAGTAGATGAATGGTTGTATATAATTAGGTGAATTCTCATCTTGAACTAAAAGACCCAAAGACCTCATTAATGGATTGAAATCAATTTGATGAAAAATCTCTATTGGCACTCAGTCCCTAACTCAGTCCTGCTCAGTATTTTAATTAATAAAGTATGAAGACATAGAAAAATTTTCAGATCTACAGGTGAGAATAAGCAGGGAAGTATAGCTAATTAATGTTAGAGAATAAAATTAAGGTATTAAGAGATCATGGTAGATTATACTAGGTTAAAATCAATCTGTTGAGATTTAGCTGGGGTAAATGTAAACTCTTGCTTAACATAAGCAATTACTTAAGAATAACTCAGGGAGACCTGGCTTATCAGACATTATAGGAGATGAGATGATAAGTGGGTTCTATGTTGTTCTAGGAAGAAAAAAATTTGGTCTAGTGGGTGGAAGTTATAGAGAGACAGGTTTTTAGTTAAACATAACAAATAACTTCTAAACAAGAGGTGTCTAAAAGGAGGTTTCTTTAAGAGGGAAGGCATTGAGTCTGGATGACCATCCTTTTACTTGGGAAGATTTCAAGGGCTTGCTGCCTCAAGTGTGAAATTGGTATAAATGCTGCTTTTATTTATTTATTGCACTTAATGTTTTTTTTTTCTCAATTAAATATAAAGATGGTTTCCAGCATTCATTTTTTGTAAGATTTTGAGTTTTAAATTTTTCTCCTTCACTCCTTTCTCTCTCCTCCTCAAGACAACAAACAATATGATAAAAGTTATACATACACAATCATACTACTATATTACTACATTAGACATGCTGTGAAAGAAGAATAAGAACAAAAAGGAAAAAACCCACAAGGAAGAAAAAAAAACAACAACAAAATGCAAATAGTATGCTGTGATCTATATTCAAACTCCATAGTTCTTTCTCTACATGTGAATGGTATTTTTCCATCATAAGTTTTTTGAAATTGTCTTGGATCATTGTATTGCTGAGAAGAGCTAAGTCGATCATAGTTGATCATCATACAGTATTGTTATTGCTATGTACAATGTTCTCCTGGTTCTGTTCACTTCACTCAGCATTAGTTCATGTAAGTTTTTCCAGGTTTTTCTGAAATCTGTCTGTTCGTCATTTCTTATAGAACAACAGTATTCCATTACATTCATATACCACAACTTGTTCAGCCATTCACCAATTGATTAGGATCCCCTTAGTTGATGATTCTTTTTTTTTTTTTTTTAACATTCTGTAATTCCTTGGCTTCTTTGCTTTCTGCAGCAAAGGTATAATTGTCTTCAAACTCTCTCTCTCTTTCTCTCCACATATGCATTTATGTATATATGTATGTATATGGCATTTGAGGTAGTTGCCTTGAACATACAGAACAAGTTGTGCAAAGATTATAGAATCGGAGAATCTTAGAACTGGATGGGACCTCAAAAATCATCCAGTCCAACCTGTACTTGAACAAGAATTCTCTCTTTGGTATTCCTGACAAGGGATCATCTAACCTGCCAGTGATAAGAAAATGCTCACTTCCCTAGGCAACCCATTCCACTTTTGGACAGCTCTGATTGTCAGGAAGATTTTTCCTCCTATTAAGCAGAAATCTTTCAGCAACTTGCCCCCAAGCTTCTAGTTCTGCCCTTGGGGGATTGAACAAATCTGATCATCTCCCACATGACAGCCCTTGGAATATTTAAAGACAGCTTATCCTGTTTCCTCAAGTTTTCTCTTTTCCAAGCTAAACATCCCCCATTCTTTCAACTTCCCTACAGGACTGTTGACATCCATCTGCCCAATAATCTGTAACATAACTTGCCCATCTTGTCCTTTTTTTTGGGAAACATCAGTGACCCGGATGCCAAGAAGCTAGGCTAAGCAACCTGTTCTATTGGATCTCTGTCCAGACTGCTTCTATGAGGGTTATCCTCATACCAAAATTGTTGGTATGGAGGAGAAAGAAGGTGAGAGTTGAGTTGTTATTGTTTAAAAAGAAGGATAGATATTGATTAAGTACCAATGTAAGAAAATCCCCCTTTCCCCAGAGCAGGGGTTCTTAACCATTTTTGTGTTTGCATCCCTTTGGCAGACTGGTGAAGCCTATGGACCACTTTTCAGGATAATGTTCTTAAAAGCATAAAATAAAATCCATAGGCTTTCAAAGGAAATCATACTTATCAAGATAGGAAAAAAAAAACCCAACAATCAAGTTTTTCAACCTTAGGTTAAGAGCACCTGCCCAAAAGTCCAGTGAGTAACAACTTGTCTATCTCCAAAGTGATGGAATCCAAATTGGATAGAGCCCAAATCCAATGGATTTGGATACCAAATTTCTTTGCTGTGCTTTCAGCAAACAATTAAAGCACAGATCAGCAAACAATTAAAGTACAGATCATACTTGTCAAGACCAGCTTTTAAACACATTGCATCTCTTGAAGGCCACAGCCAGTCTTTGGGCTTTTTCTTTTGGTTACCATGAGTCATGGGCCAGTGTAAGGTGAGCCAAATTATGAATGCCAGCATGGTGACATTTTCTTTTAGAGAAGGGTTTAGCAGCCAGCTCAGCTGGGAAACTTCAGACAGGCTGTGCTGTTGTTTTTTTTATACTGCTATGTGTGGGTAGGTGACTAGGGGACAGTGAGCAGCATTACAAGGGCATGATCTGGCCTCATATTAACATCTGTGAACCTACCCCACTCTCCACCATTGCACAAAAATTGAGGGAGGGATCCCAAGATCAGCTTCTTGGTCTCTATCCCAATACTACCTATCTCTTTTAACTTCACTAAACCATCTCCATGGTTTACATTCTCCATGAGGGGACTCCAGAGGAATGAGTTCCTCAACTTTGATCAGGTAACTGATTGAACAAAGATGACTCCTTGTTAGGAATGTTGTAAATGGAACACTTTTAAGTATTGGAGGAATGAGATGCAATGTAGAGGATGCAACTGGAGTCAGAGGAGCTGGATTCAAATTCTGATTCTGCTATTGACTATTTGTCTGACCTTAGGTAGTCACTTAACTTATTTTGGCCTTAGTTTTTTAAGATATTAAATTAAGGCATTGGTCTAATGAGAGGTTTTTAACTTAGGGTCCATGAACTTATTTTTTAAGCTCTTTGGATAACTATCTTTTTTGTTTTAAAAAAGAAGTTTTTATCTTTTGTTTTGACTTCATCAAAGTTTCCCCCAATATTGTTCCTTTCACTATCCCAGAAAGCCATCTAGTATAACAAAGAGCATAACTATTTCAATATATTGGTTTCTTTTTATAATCCTATGGATTTCATTTTATGTACTTAAAAATATTACTCTGAGAAGGGACCTATATGTATCATCAGCCTGTGAAGGGATCCATGACATCAGAAAGGTCAAGAACTCTTTAAGGTCCCTTCCAATAATTTTTTTTCTATGCTTCTCTGGTAGCCCAGAAATAACCCATCTTTATACCCACTTCTATTAATACACTTCTCCCCATCTTTCTTCTACTTTGTGGTAATTCTAAATCCAGCTATAGTAATGTTAACATGCTCAAGGCTGTCTTGGGAACATTAGGTGTTTAGCGCAATGAGTAATGCTTACATATCAAGTGACCTCCCAGCTCTGCAGTGCCCTCATTACCCAAGAGTCAGATTCTTTTACTGCTGTTATAGGGGATGGGGATGTCTGTGGACAAAATGGTTTGGGGTGACCAGTAATCAGTTATTTTGAAACCAGACTAATTTAGCTTGTTCTAAGCCTTTTGTCTTTCATTTATCCAATTGACAGCTTATGACCCAATATGTTTTCTTTCATTGCCTCTTATTGAACAAAGAGGGCTTTGAAAATGTGGGTAAGGGGAGGAAAAAGAACTAAAATCTTCTGCCATGATTTTAGGGAGAAGGGAATGCCCAATCATTCAAAACAATATTCTCTCCCTGTTATAATATCTAATGTTGATTGAGATCTGAAATTCCATCCTCATTACTGTTACTCAAATTTTTGAGGTCTGTTAAAATACAAATCCCCATTGATTAACTAGCTTTGTAATCTTGGACAAGTCATTTAATGCTATCTGCCTTGATTTCCTCATCTGTAAAAAGGAAACAATAATAGCTCCCAAGGTTATTGTGAGGCGCAAATAAGATCACATTTGTAAAACACTTAGCACAGTACCTAGCACATAGTAGGCATTTAATAAATGCAAATTTCCATTGGGAAAGACAATGTTTTAAGCTATAATATACATATATACATACATTTATGTGTGTGTGTGTGTGTGTGTGTGTGTGTGTGTGTGTGTGTGAATAAACCATATCCAATCTTGGGATAAGAGTTTAATATTAAAGAGGAAAAGATTATATCACTGCTAAGTCTATACTCAAAAGAGATCAAAGAAAAAGGAAAAGGTCCTTTATGTATAAAAACATTTATGGCACTGTTTTTTTCTGGTTGCAAAACTCCCCCTAGAAACTGAGTGTATGTCTAACAACTGAGGAACTAAATTGTGGAATATGAATATAGTGTTGTACTATTGGGTTCTATGGAACAAGAAAACATGATTTCACAAAGAAGAATGGAAAGACTTTTATGAACTGATGCAGAGTAAAATGAGAAGCAGAAGAATAACTTTTAACATTGATATTATAAAAATAAACTATTTTAAGAATTTCATAAATTGACAAAGATGATATTGGCAGAATTAGGAAAACAACTTATACAGTGACAATATTAGAAAAATAAGAAAGTTTGACAGCTATAAGAACTATTATCTTTTTTTTTAATTTGCAAAACATATGTATGGGTAATTCTTCAACATTAACCCTTACAAAGCTTTCTGTTACAAATTTCCCCCCCCTGCTCCCCACCCCTCCCCTAGATGGCAGGATATCCACTACATGGTAATTATGCTAAAATACTTGAGAAATCGAATATATGTATACATATTTCCACACTTATCATTGTTGTGCAAGAAAAATCGTATCTACAAGAAAGAAAAATCAGAGAAAGGAAACACAATGCACAAACATCAATTGAGAGCATGAAAATGTTATGTTGTGGTCCACATTTCACATCCTTCTCTCTGGGTGTATATGGCTTTCTTCAGTGAACAATTGGAAGTGGTTTGAAACATTTCATTGTTGAAGACAACCATGTCCATCAGAATTGATCGTCATATAGTCTTGTTGTTGCCATGTATAATGATCTCCTGGTTCTGCTCATTTCACTCAGCATCAGTTCATGAAAGTCTTTCCAAGACTCTCTGAAATCATCCTGCTGGTCGTTTCTGTAAGAACTAGTATCAATAACAATGGCTATTCATGATGGCAGATAACCAATAGCAAACATACTTTCCATTACAGAGAAGTGATAGATATAAGGTGCAGAATGGGCCACATGTTTTTGTGTACAGCCAATAGAGGAATTTTTGCTTAACTATTCCTATTGGTCATAAGGAATGTGTTTTTCTTTTCTTTTTTCTAATGGAATAAGGAAAGGGAGTGGGAGAGAGAAAATTTCCATTAATTTTAAAAAAGAAGTGAGAGAGGATGCTGCAGCTGTGAAATATTATATGCATTTTTAGATAGGAACATTTTATTATTAATTTTACTACAGTGTTTTACTTTGTTAGCAGAAATCTCTCACAAAGCCAGAATAAGTTGTAAATGTACATAATACAAAAACAAAATACATCAATAAAACTGAGAGTGAAGACAAAAAGAACAAAAGAACACAAAGAATTAGGTACAAAGATAATAGATAGAGCATTTATTAAGCAATTAAGAGCAAAAACAAAATACATCAATAAAACTGAGAATGGGGACAAAAAGAACAAGAGAACACAAAGAATTAAGTTCAAATAGTTACAAAGAGCATTTATTAAGTAATTAAAAGTAAAATGAGAAGCAGAACAATTTTTAGTATAACATTGATACTATAAAAATGAACCATTTTGAAGAATTTCATAAACTGACAAAGAATAACCTTAGCAGAATCAGGAAAACAACATATACAATGACAATATCATAAAAATGCAAAAGTTTGAAAGCTGTTAAGAATTATGATCAATAATAATGGTTATGTTAAGCAGTACAGATACAAATATAAGCAACACTATTAATCCTATCTGAGCAAGAGTTCCAAAAGATCAAGATACTTTATAAATGGTAATTAAGTAGGTGTATCTTTTTTCTACCTTTCAAATATAAATGAATAATTTTTCATTTTTTATTGTTTTTAGTGTGATTCCTCAGACTCAGTTATGGAAAATGTGCAACTTTTTGAGTCTCCATAAAATGCTAGGATTTGATCTGAGGGGTCTATCAGACAATTGTAACAACCTTCCATAAAGGAGGAAAAAAAAAGATTCCTCCTTATTTACAAACCAATGTATCTAATCATGTCCTGCCATGATGAGAAGTCATTCCGATCTGCTGGAACATGATTTCAATGCTCCTTTATGGAAGAGCTATTTGCCTGTTAATTAAAACAATGTCTGAACTTGCCTTAACCTCCCAATTTCAGATTGAGAAAAGCTGTCCAGGTTTGGTTTTTTGGTTTGTTTTTTTTTCCAGTGGTGATGTGTGTTCTGGCCAGAGGCCTGCAGACTTTTCAAGACTCCATTGACTGTTTATTGGAGGGACAGAGAAGAGGGTGGAAACCATTGCTTTCTAGTTTCCTTTGCTCCAGCCAAGCTGCAGAGCCTGGGAACAAGATGGCAGCCTGGATTATGCTGCAGGGCTGCTGAGGGAAGTTGAGGGGGAAGCTCCTCAAGTGTAGTCACTTTTGGCTCCTCGGTCTAACCTGCTGTGATCTATTGAGACTCTGGTTCTGGTCATACTCTTCTGACTCAGCCACAACAGAGTGGCAGGTGTAGGGGAATTTCTAAGAAGACTGTCCAATTCCCCTTTTCTTCTTTTTCCTTTTATATGACCTTGGAGGAAAACAAAGCTTTTCTCTTCATATTTTATGTAGGTCAATGGATTCAGCTCAACCATAGACTGCCAAAGAATTGTCTCTTGTGGATGAATGATAGGTATTAATATCTATTAGAGTTGAAACCAAGATTTTTTTATTTTGCAATTTCTCTAATTAATAATAATAATTAATTTAAAAAAAACCTCACACTCCCAACAGGTATACAATAGCAAAGTCATATGGTATGGTGCCTCATTTGTAAAAAGAGAATTGGGTTTAATGACCTTTACAATTCACTCTTGTTCAAAATATATGACTTTATGGAGACATTGTGGCACAATGGAGAGACTCTAATAGTCTAAGACACTCACTTGAAGCTTTTTTTAATTCATAAAGAAATTAAGAGATTGAGAAAGGAAATTGACTAAAGAAATATAGATTTAGAGCTAAAAGTGACTTTAGTGGCTACCTAATCCAACCTCAGCATTTTATAGACGAAGAAGGATCAGAGTCCAAAGTCATATGGGTAATAAAAATAAACAAGAGTGATATTTGAATCTCTGTCTTCTGACACTACTTCTACTATATACCCGGCAATACACTTCATCTGAAGGGGAAAAAAAAACTCAATAGAGGTATAATTTCATCTTGTTTCTCATGATTACAAAATGAAATGATTATTAAAAATCCAATAGTACACATGCTGCCACTGGCAGAGATTGCCGCAGGACATTTAGTTGAAAAACATGTGCCCACTTTGCGGCACCCACCCCCTCTTCGGCTTTTCTTAATTCTAATTCGGATGAAATTTCCTAATCTTCCAGGCTGACAAATGGAGGCTTGTCAAGGGGCCAGCAATGGCTCTGAACGTTGCTGGCTTTCTTTCAGGAGGGCTTTGCACTTTTGTGCTGAACATCCTATCGGGCTGGGGCCCTTCTCCGATTTTGCACACCAGCTCTAGGGTTTCTCTGGCATGTCAAAGGGCCAGATGTTTTTTATTTGAAAGCAAATTGACACATTAAATTACACTGTGCAAACATTAAAGCCGGCCGCAAGTAAACAGGCAAAGATTCATTGAATTTTATGGGTCACAATCATGTTTATGTAATTTAACATATCCCCCACCCCCCCTCCCACCACCCTGTCAGCCTCACTCCAAGAGTTATTAATTTAAGAAAGATAGAATGGATACTACAGCTCCTTGCCTTAGCATTTGCTGTCTTGTCCCTGCCCAATGGAAGCACTGTGACAAGCTGGCAGCTCTGGGGTGTGGGTATTGCATTTCCCCCACAGATCATAAAGAACTGTTGATTTTTCTACTTTCCTTAAAGACAGCTTCTATTTTCACTCATATTGAACAACACAAGAAACACTTGAGAAGATTTCAGTCAAGTAAAACCACCACTGTTTGCTTCTCTGGAAATTCTATCAACAATCACATATATGCTCCATGTGTGACTATCAGAAGGTTCCCCAGGTTTTCCTTGTAATTTTCAGATTTTGACAAAGGAGAAGAGGTTTGGGGGTCAGATGGTCTCTGTCCAAATCCTGGCTGTCTCACTTAATATCTGTTTGGCCTCGGGCAGGTCATATAACCTTGTATTTTGGTTTCTTCATCTGTGAAATAACTGTAGTGGAGGGGAAAGTGAGCTGGATTTATGCCAGAGGACTTGGTCTCAAATACTGACTTTGCCACTTAATAGCCAAGTGACCACTTACATTCTCATGAGTTTCAATTTCCTCAAAAAGAGGTGATTGATCTTGATGACCTCTAAAGTCTCTTCCTTAGAGATCTGAAACTATGAAATTAGACGAAGTGAAAAGTTCCTTCCAATTCTATCTGACTCCCAGGACCAACCTTCCTCCTGGCGCTCCCCACTGCACACCTTTTTCTGCTGACTCCAAATACCCCAATCTCATTTCTTCATAAGTGGATAGAGAACCAGGCCTGGAGTCAGAAATACCTGAGCTCAAATCCAGCCTCGAACCTTTAGTAGAGCAGTGCAATGAAAATCACTTAACCTTTGTCTGCTTCAATTTTATCCATTGTAAAATTGGGTAGCTAGCAGCTCAGAGGATAGAATTCTAGGTCTGAAGTCATTTTCTTGAGTTCAAATCTGTCTCAGACATTTACTAGCTGTTGGATAGTGGACTTGTCTTTTTACTGTTTGCCTCAGTTTTCTAATCTGTACAAATCAGGTGGAGGACTGGAAAATCACTCTAGTATCTTTGCCAAGAAAATTCCAAATGGGGTCCTAAAGGGGCATTCACAAATGAAAGTATGACTGAATCACAATCCAAAAATATGGATAATAATACTATTTACTTCCTAGAGTTGTTGAGAAGCTCAAGTGGGATAAAATTTGTTAAGCTCATTAGAATACTGCTTGGCACATAGTAGGCACTGAATAAATGCTTATTTCCTTCCTCTGCATCTTGATTCATCCTGCCCTTGTGCTTACAACAGCATTTTATCCTCCTCTCTGCCTACACAAAATTGATTTATCCTTCACTGCCAACTCAAGGCTCAAATCCTCCAGGAAACCTTCCCTGACCCCTCCTGCACTTATTCATCACCCTCACCTTCTTTACAACTCAATAATCTTTACTGAGCAAATGGTCACTTGATAATGTTATATTGTTCATTGTTCTTTCACACTGGTTAGTCTGGTCTCCTAGATTGTGGCTGGGATCCATTGCTGATCTTCCTTTACACCTATCACAGTGCTTAGTACAGTGCTGGACATAGTAGATGCTTGAGAAATATTAGCTAACTGATAGACATTTAAAAAAATACACATTTTCTGTGGAAATACATGTAGAATAACTGCACATGTTTAACATATATTGGATTATTTGCTGTCTACAGGAGGGGATGGGGGAATGGAGTGAGAAGAATTTGGAACACAAGGTTTTGCAAAGGTGAATGATGAAAACTATCTTTGCTTATATTTTGAAAATAAAAAGCTATTATTTAAAAAAATAAAAAATGTTTTAGAGAAAAAAATACATATTTTCTTGATTCATTTTGTCTTCTTATCACTTTTTTTTGAAAGGGGATGGGTGGGCTTCCCTCCTCTCCGGGCTGAATTCTCCCATATAATAAAGAAAAATAATTTATTAAAACCATCAATGGCACTGACATGACAATGCATATCACATTCCACTATAGATCCCTGCCCCCTGTATTTTTTCCACTATATACTAGATAGTATACTTCATCTGGGGAGATTTTTTCCTAATAATTTCCTAAAATTCCTAATAATTTCCTAATAAATTCACCTTGCTTTTCATGATTACAGTGTGAGACTATTATTAAACTATCCAGTAGTAAACATGCCTCCACTGACGGGGACATTTAGTTGAAAAAATACATGCTTCCTGAAAAAGCACCCATCTTGTCTTAGTCTTCAGCTTTTCTTAATTCTAATTTAAATGAAATTTGCTAATCTCCCAGGATGACAAATGGAGGGAGGGATATTTCATTATCTATTCTGCAGGACTATTGTTGGTTTCTTTTTAGTGATTTTTTTCATTGACATTATTAGAATCATATAACAATTATGTATAGTCTACTCATTTTACTCCGCATCAGTTCACACATTTTCCTCTGTTTCTTTAAATTCCTCATATTTATTCATCGTTTTCTGCTGTACCATAATATTCTATTGTTGATTCATTTTCCACTGAACCATCCACCTAGGATCATTTTGACTACATATGCTACACTGGTGTCAAGTCTTTTAGAAATGGGAATGTGGCTGCTGCATCCAACTTTAGAGCAGGCAAGTCAACTCTGAGAGACGGTTTTATCCTGGCATTTATGACACATCTGGGGAAATATTTTGGTCTTGCTCAATATGGCAGTCAAACATGTTTTAGCATTATATGTCCTGAAGGACAGGAAGATCCAACACTGGGCTAAGTGGAGGATGTTCCACTTTTGCTTCTACTTCATTTTCACTGTGTGACTTGGATGGGTCACTTTACTTTTAGCAAACTACATTCCAGATCCCTGATTAAGGGTCTCTAGGTTGAGTAAAAGGATGAGAATCTCCTTCATTGGCTAGTGCAAAGTCCCAAATGGAGAAAGAAAAAAGGAGGGGAAAAAGGAGGCTGGTGACTATATGATCATTTGTTGTTCAGTCATTTTTCCATCATGTCTGATTCTTCATGAACCCAACTGGGGTTTTATTTTGGCAGAGATACTGAAGTAGATTGCCATTTTCTTTTTCAACTTATTTCACAGGTGAAAAAAACTGAGGTAAACAAGATTAAATGACTTACCCAGAATCATACAGTTAGTAAGTGTCTGAGGCAGGATTTGAACTCAGGAAGAGGAATCTCCTTGACTCCAGTGCTATCTCTCTATCCACTATGCCACCTAGTTGCTTATATGATCAGAAAAAGTAGTGAACAACAAATGACCAATAATAGCCACAGCTAGCATTTGTATTGCACTTTAAGATTTGCAAAGCATATCGTGTTCATATGCTATTTCATTTGATCTTCACAACAACCATAGAAGGCAAGCACTATTTTAAAGATGAAAAAACTAAGGTTGAGAAAAGGTGAAATCTTTGGCCAGGACCAAACAGGGTCTTTCTGATTTTAAATCTACCACTCTATGCCCCAAGTTGCATGGCTCCCAAGATCATGCTATCTGTTGGTTGGATACTCAGTTCATAAAATCCAAAAGAAATCACAGAATCTGACCCAAACATTGGTAATTCTCTATTTCTACTTTTCCTATATAGCAGTAGGCCATGTTGACTGTGTTTCACTGATCCTACTCAGCCTTAGGTGAGCCTTAGGCCTGGAGTTGTAGTGACAGAAAAATTCATTACTTGGAAGCCAACTTTCTGGTGATGAGCCACTCCAAACTTAGCTAGCCCAGGTTTGGTCAACAGAAATCAAGTCTGGTGCCAGACCTATACTAGAAGTCTTTCCAAGCTTAGTAGAGAATCTGCCAGAATCTGTGGTTGACTGCCTCAGAGGGAATGCTTACATCTCACCAGAAACTCAGGGTCTCTATCAGTACTCCAGAGACCTCAGGGTTGCCTTAACTGCCCCAGAGGGGACCACAGATCACCTTCATCCATTTCCCAAAGGGTCCAGGGTCACCTCCACATGAAGATGAGACCATTAGAATAGGACTTCAGTGTGAAATACAAAATGTTCTTAGGTCATAGATAAGGAAACTGAGGTTTGGGAAAATAACCCAAAGTCATATAGGACTAAAGGATGAAAGGTTCGAATACTAATGAACATGACTCTGGGACTCCTTCCATCACCATCATAACCCATCCAAGGAATTTGTTACCAGAAAGACATCACTGTAATAAGAAGTTCCCCCAAACAGCCTCACCACCTAGATCCCACAGCAGGCAGAGCGGGGAGGTCCCGGGCTTCAAGATCAGCTCAGAATTTCATGGCACTGACCATATGGTTGGATGGCCAGATCTTGGCAGACAGGGCTTTCTGAGGCTTGTGGTTTCACTTCTGCCAATGTCAACTTTTCTGTCTAACTTTAGTAACTGTCATTACAAAAGCAAAAGTATTTCAACTCTGGAGTGGCATGTGTGTGTGTGTGTGTGTGTGTGTGTGTGTGTGTAAGCTTCAATGTCACAGGGAAAATTGCTGAGCCCCTTTGAAAATGCTTCAGGCCAACCATTGTGGTGAGCCTGAATTAAATATGTCTACTCTATTTTTATGATTAAAAAAACACACACACACACACAAAAAAAACCTTGATGACTTTTAATTAGCAGACTTGCTCCTTAGTGGCAGCTCTTCTCCTTTCTAGGCAAAGCCAAGTGTTTCCTCTAGGGCTACTTTTCCTGAAAAGATCTCCAGACAGCAATCCTGTATCCCCTGCCTCAATCATTATGACACATCTGGGAGAATGTTCTGCTCTCAGCTCAACATGGCAGGTTTTGGAATTTCAGTGAAGGACAGGAGGAACATGGGAAGAGAGAAAAATAAATGGGCCAAGAGTGAGTGGAGGTCTAGGTTCAAATCTGGTTCTACCATAGCTTCACTGTGTGATCTTGGGCAAAAGTCTCACTTTACCTCTCTCTATCATCCGCATCTGTAAAATGGTAGAATAACACCATCTGATCTACTTCACTGTACTGTGATCATGGCCAAATGAGGGAATGGAAAAAAGTCTCTCTCTCTTTTTCTTTGTCTCTTTATCCCTGTCATCTCAATCTCTCCCTCCCTTCCTCCCTCTCTCCCTCCCTTCCCTTCCCTCTCCTCTCCTCCCTCCTCTCCCCTTCCTTCTCCTTCTTTTTCCTCCCCTCCCCTTCCTTCCCTTTGTTTCCCCTTCCCTCCCCTTTTCTCTCCTCCCCTCCCCTCCCTTAAATCCAATTCACTTGCATATCAAGGCATGAACTCTCTGATGCCATGGTTGTCTTCCAGACTGAAGGATCTCTGTGAGTAGGAGCTGCCTCACCTAGGACTGGACAACAACAAAGATTTTCTTTTCTTTTCTCCTTCCTTCCTTCCTTCCTTCCTTCCTTCCTTCCTTCCTTCCTTCC